>JANSTQ010145449.1:2995-22909 GCA_026167885.1 Bergia puertoricense
GTGTAGAAGGAGGGCTTACTAAACAAGATAAAGGAGGAGCGTTGCCACAATAGAATTAAAAAAAGAACCTAAAATCGCTTTCTTTACGCTTAGATAAAAGGGAAGCAGTCGTGTATATCATAAGTGGTGAAAAAATGGAGTGCAATTAGCACAAAATTTGTCAATAGAACTGTCATATTCATCTTTTCTGTTTTCAAATGATTGTAGATTATTGGAAAAAATGCACAATTTATTGAATTTGGAATTCGGACTAGTATTTTTAGGCACGTTTTCTATGACAGCAACTTTGTAAAACAAATTGCACTGATTTGAAGCTGTAAATGTGACTCTGAGGAATATTTCCTATATTGGCTGGCCTTTAGCAGTGCATTGACCAGCTGCTAACAGGGAATTTGAATAAATACAAGCGAATGTTTTGGAAAGAACTCTGTGCGAACGAAGGTGATCCTTGGAAAAATGAATAATGGATAATGCAATTTAACAGAATTTAACCGTGATGACAGATTACTTACACTCTGAGAAAAGTCGAAGGCGTTTGGACTAGCATGTTGGAGGTATAGAATAAGACAGCTGGCGGTGTGTTCTGTAGACTCTATTCATCGATACAATTCAGTAGTCCATAGCCTAGGGGGACGGTGAAAGCGGAATCATTAAAGAAACATACATATATACGAATGTATTTAACAAAAACAGCACTGGAAGGTATCTTCCTTTTATTGCAGTATGGTTGTTGCTTCAACTAAGTTTTAATTTGTTGAAAAGCCGGTTGTTTTTGTCGGCATTTTTAGCAAGTACTGATTTGTCCATATTCGCGCCGGGTCACCTTAATTGTTTTCAAAATAGCGAAGGTGGGGGAAAACACTTGCTTAAAGGAGTTAATCGGCGGTGTAGCAGTAGAGAAAAGAAACAGATATACAGTCGTAATAGATAAACATTGCTATAAGATCTTGTAGTAATTTGTTTTAATCAGATGGTGTTCAGTGCGCGATTCGTATTTGTGAAGCACAGCGTGAGTGCTTTAGAACTATCATAACTGGTCATAAAGAGACATTGATTGTTGCCGCGAGGCAGGTTCGAAGACGTGGTTTATCTTGGAAGATTAGCAAAACTATTAGTTAGACTTTTGTCCAACAAAAACACGTTTGTTTGTTTTCATTCTCTACTGAATTCTGCAAGCAAGCTGGATGTCTTTGAGTTCAAGTTGTTTGAAAATAAACCATCAGTTCTAGCCTAATGCAAATGTATAACGATGGAAGTAGCTGTATGAATTTGACTGCCATTCTTTACAAACCTAAACGCTTTTTTCGGAATCTTTCATTTCACAAGGAATGCATTTTGACTGAAGTCTAAGATTTGAAACTTATAGGCTCTCATTTTGAGTTTAATCGTACTTTTTCGGTTGATTGAAAAAGTTCAAACATAAATTTAGCCGTATTGGCTATTCGCCTATTGGTGTACAGTCTGTTTTAGTGTATGGCGATCACGAAAACCGGTTATTTGATGAAATTAGTGTTTTTCCACGGGAGCTTTATACCTGAGGTAATCATAACGAAAACTTGAAAGCTGCTCTATTTTCCTTTCATTTGGCGGCTGGGGCACTGTTCTAGAGTAACTTCAATTAGGTTACCGCTGATGGTCGGTGGGTGTGATTGAAGGTGTGCAATTCACTTGCTGTCAATGGCTGTCGGCTCAAGCAATAAAATGTTTTAACTCCTAGTGCAAGCAAAAGACAAAGTAAAATATTAAAGGTTAGCTGTTGAAAATTCGAAAAGGAATACAAAAAGACAGTTTTCAAAACAACGGATACGATACATCCTATATAAGGGTGACTTCTATAGCCGGACTATCGTAAAACAAAACAGATTCATTCATTCATTCATTTAAATCATTGTCTTTGACCACTTGCTAGGTCTTCGCGTATTTGTGACTACGCAATTGAGTGAAATTAACTACTGTAAAATTTGATTGTTTGTGTTGCGATTTATTTTTATCAGTTTTTATCAGTTTATAGATGAGATCATAAAAAAATCCTGCATTTTCTGCAAAACATTCTCCGATGTATCATAAACTTAACATTGCAACTATGAATTACTTTTACTATACAGTATGACAAAAGAAAGCACTCTCTTCAACATTTCTAGGTTCGACTATTTGAACGCTGAAAGAAACTTGTGTCAATTTCTAAAACGGAGTTGAGAAAAAACATTGGCAAAAACGGACAACAAATTATCTGCTGTGGAAAACAAGAAATGTATTTTCATCTATTTTCAATTCCCCACTGAATTTAGGATTCGGCGTTGACTGTAAATACAATACAGGCCGAACAATCAGACCGACTCTTAGTATTTCAGTCGGGTGAAGCTCGATTTTCTCGTCGTATCGAAAAATTGGCTCTTGCTTTTTTGTTGCCAATTTTTCACTATCAATTGATGTTGTTCAGAAAGAAATGTTGCATTTTGAATTAAAATTAAACCTTAATATTCAGTGCACGAGTCAGTGAACGTTTGCACGCGCTTCTTCTTTTTCAATTGTTCATTTTGTTTCCATTATTTACCACTCACGTTCAACAGATTTCTTTGCTTTTTGAATATAATTTATTCAATAACAAACTTACTCCAACAAATTTGAAAGCCAAGACATCAGCTCCCATGCACACAAGTGTGGCTTTAGTGAAATTCAACGCCTTTTTGATCGACTGAAACGGTGGGGTTTTTCAATTTTCGTTCATTGTTGACTATGAACCAAACCATATATTATGTTGCTCCACTTTACATATGCTTTAGAGTTTATGATTATGGTGCAAACCTTAACGAAGCTGATTACAAATACAGCTTGTTTGAAAATCTGTTTGATATCACAGTAGGAAACGAGAAAGTATCTTAAAATAATTCTGCCGCCAGCCCAGTAGCATTTTAAGTGAACTTTGCAGATGTCTGAGATCACCTTTCAAATGTGCAGGAAGCTGTGAGATAAACCTACTTAGTACCAACATTTCTGTCCAGTTGAGGCAAATATTTGTTTTCCCCTTAAATTTTAAATGACGTTACATGAAAATACGAAATCGCAAGAGCTTTCTTGGTTATCTCTTGTATTTTATTGCGGAAAAAGTCTCGAAAAGTTTAACAAGTAATTATTAGTTTTTCTTCTCTGTAGATAATAAGTACACATTTCCTGTGCTCGCAGGAAGCTTCTATTATTATCTGTGTATTAAAAACACTCCAAGTGCCAACTGACAGTATCTCACACAAACTTCTGTGCTGCATGCATTTTGCTTTGGACTGAAGTTTTGTTTGCAATCTTTCAGTCTTATTAGAGTGAATAGCAAGTGAATGAAAGGTTTTGTGCTTCTTTTATAGCTTTGTGCTTTTTGCATGTGTTTTCCCAAACTGGTACAAAAAATACAGAAACTTATCTTTTTAGTTGAAAAATGCACCAAAAACCTGTCAGAGAGAAAAAGACTTTGCACTTTTTCGTCGTCAAAAATTCAAAGGAAAGAAATTGATTCGAGTTCGAGAAATCGAGCCTATAAAAAAGCCTTCTTACTTCGATTCGAATGGCTTGTTTTAATACATTAGTACTGAAATATTGAGCACTGGATGTTAGGTTGATTAGTTTCTTGTCTCCACCAAAGTAACTAGTGGAGTAGTGCCGTGTTATTGTATGGCAGCACTTTGCATAAAATTGATTTTGAAACAATTATAAGCATAGAAGCATAAATCGGCGTTTGCTTTTTAAATTTGTGGGATATCGAACAGCAGTTACTATGAAATTTAATACAATCTTACTACGTGTATTCAGTAACCCCCCCAACCGTGTAATTTGTATGCAAATAACCAAGTAATTTCTGATATACTAAAGCTCTTCATCGTTGTAAAGTTATATACACTATTAATGTCCACATGTGATATTTGTTATTCATGCAGTTCGTTTCATTCCCAACTGAAACTATAGGTTCCCTTAGTGAAGCTTACTTTGAGTTTAATTAGGTAAATACAACATTTATTGGATTGTAAATCCGATATTGAACACACCGACATAAACTGACCCGACTTGCGTAGACTGTAGTTACTGAAGCCACTACAGGATGTTTTTAATAGATGCAACATGGTCAAAACTAAAAGCCGTATCCTTTATAGAATTAACTGAGAATCTTGAAATAAGTCAGTATCACATCAAAACTATCTTCATTTTATGCTAATAGTTTACATGATATATTTTTCAATAAGTACCAGAAAATATCAAAAGGTGTCATAATTATAAGGTGAGACAAAAGCTCAACGTTGCTTTTTTCCACGTTTTCTAGCCTTTTCTTTCAATTTTTAATGATTTCGATTACATCTTCTCTGTTGTGGAAATTGAACAAAAACATGAAAAATTTGCGTCCAATTTATCATTGCAGAAATAAAAAAAACTTGATAATAATTGAAAGAGTGTGACGTGTACTGATTTTTCAACATTTTAATAGCGTCAGGGGAAACAATATTTGACTAACTAAATATGTCATTGTTTTTGTACTTTGCAACTCTTTTAATTTCTTAATGTATGATTAATTCTAGTTTCATTTATAATCTCAAGAAGCACTACAATTCTGTTTTTCTTTTCAAAGTTTCATTTCGTTGCTTTTGCTACATCTATAGCCAGAATATTGCCAGTTTTCTCTGATGATCAAAGAGACAGGTGTTTTAATCCTAATTACCATTTTTGCATAAATGACACTTTCTGTCAAATGAAACATTTCATAAGCGTAATGAAAACAGATACTCCCTTGTTGTGCTGTTAAGACTTGGGAAGTGTTAAACGAATTTCTTCTATTCCTGCAGAAAATCGTTATTTCTGGCGTTCCGGGCTCGTTGACGGCTGATTTTAATTGAGCACGGAAGAATTGCTGATTACAGCAGGAGTAGGGGACCCGGACAAATTGCCGGAAAAGAAATCTTTAACGGCTGTGGCCTCTGTTGATTTATTACTCTTGATTACTGACTAGTTCCAGCATGTCGGAAGAAACGGCTTTAATGGATATTCTTCTTTCCAGATTTTTCTTGATTGATTTTACATTCTGGCATAATTTAAAGTTTGACTGATTCTATCTAGCGTTATCTAAAATGTTAAACTGTCTTCAGCTTTCTTTGTTTAAAAAATGCGAAAAATAAAACTTATCTTTGACTTTAAAGAAACGGCGGAGTCAAAAAACACGACGATGGAAGACTTGCCAAATTCACTGAATTAAGGCACAGTTATCGGAATTCTCATTTTCTGTTTTTATTTGCGGCAGGACGCACGTCTGAACATTTCCTATTAAGAACAATTTTAAGTAATCTTTTTACTTTTGGTTTTACAGCTGCGAGTTGGAATTGCTTCAATCAGAAAACAGTGGATATTCTGATCATAGTTGCTAGATGCAAAAGTGAAACAGCGGTACTCCATACTGATCACCATAAATTTCTTTTGGTAAAACCGAGCTGGAGATAACTAGACACTAAAACAGTATTACAACTTTTTTTCAGTAAATTTGAAATTTCAGATAACTCTTTGACAAAAAAAGGAGAGAAATAAAGAATAACCATTTAATGTATAAAGCATTATATTTCTTCAGCTCAGAAGAATAAACAGAACATCAGCATTTCTGCGTTCAACCTTTTTTTAAAAATTCCGACCTGATTTGGGAGGGATGAGCTTTACAAAACCTGAAAATGCGGATAATCTCTAAAAAATTTTGCAAGTCCAAGCCAGATCCATGTGAAGCTAGAGGAGTAAAAGGAACAATTAATAAAAACTCTACCAATTACACTACAGATCTTCTTTTCCTTTGGTTGTTCCACATATAATACTGTTAGATAAACACAGGCTTTGGCGCGATGGTGAACATTTTGTTCTTGTGCAAAGCATAAAGCAATAAAGCAGAATTCTATAAAAACTTGTTTTACCAGATAAATGCTTTTTTAAAAGGACAAACTTAATAAGGACTCTGAGGGTTTAGATTTGCTCAAATTTAAGAACAAGTTAAGACTGACAGCCTCAGAATCGAGCTCTATCTCGGATCCAAAAAAAGACCCAGTTTTTCAACTAGAACAGTAATATTTTATGTATAAAATGTGAATAACTACGAACACCGATTCCCGGCCAAAGTTATCTGTATAAAAAAGTGTGTATAGCGATAAAAATGCGGCAATTACAAATAGAAACCTCCGCCAATTTGTATGATGTAAATCAATTTACAATAAATAACGAGCGAAACTCGGCTTTGCGAATTTTGAATCAGTGTTTATTATTGTACCAACTTTTTTATTTAAGTGACTGTATGATTTGTTTGGAACTCGTTGAAAAAATATGAAGCTTTTAAATGTCAATGACAAGACTTTGACTTGCCACTGAATGATTTATAAGTTGAAAGCCAAATAACGTTAAGACTTAAGTAAGAGAACATTCAGGGATACTGTTTGTTTATGCAAATTTTAGTTTTTACCTTAGTAGTGTTTTGTGATTGAAACACTACTTGAAAGAAAGCAACAGCCGACGTATTGTACGTTATTGAGAAAGAACTCCGACTGGCCTTTCTCTCTTTTGATCTCTGGGAACCATTCACTCCGGCTCTGAAAAACATTCCCCAGATATTGGCGTTTCGATTTCAAAAGTTAAAGACGCAGGAAACTGCGACTCCTTGTGGTTGATAAGGATATTAGAAATCGAACACTGAAGGAGACAAGGATTTATTACAGAGATAATCGCATCTTCACGGCTAGACAGATAGATTACAATTTGGATATTTCAACTAGGTGTCAAGGTATTCGATCTTGTGGTAAACATAGTGCAGAACAACTTTAATGCACGCATCTATCAATTTAAGATATCGATTCCTTCCTGTGAGAATTCGCAGCAGTCCGAGCATCTAGCCCTCGGGGCTTCAATTGGTCAAATATATCCTGTAATCGCGTCAAACCGATTTGTTACCTGTTTCATCAGTTTTGTCGAAGCAAAAGCTTTAATACTCGAGATCATAAACATCTTTTTTTCTAAATGCACTGTCTATTTGGGACAGCTTGTTTGTCATGTCGTTTCAATATGATATATCAGGAATCATTGTCGAAAGTAGGCCGATTGCAAAGTTTTATGTTGTCAATTGTGAAAGTGATACGTTGAATAAATACAAATCATACCTCTGGAAAACATCTTTCTTTGAATTTTTTCAACTCGATTTTTAAAGTGGGCTCTTAAAAATACCATATCTGGCTGAAGCGTCAGTCAATGATACTCAGAGTCTAGAAGTTTCAGCATTTATGAAGCCTTATTAAGAAAAGCGAAGGATCTGTAAATATTATTTGGTTTTACATGATAATAACAGACGATATGTGTGGGAGCTTTTACCCCTGTCCTTTTTGCAGTTTGATACAAAGGCAACAAATTTTCATGATGAGTGAACTGAGGATCCTTTGGTCAAGATGAAGTTGAATGTTAGATTTCTTGAAGTTGCAGTAAAATCAGCGGCTAAGGCCATACTCATTTCCAAAGAGAGCTGAAATCAGTTTTACTTGGGATTTACCGAAACTCACACAAACTTGTTCGAGTTTTAAACAATCTTCTATTACCGCATCATAATCAGATTCTGTGCAAAATAAAGGCATTTTAAGCTAGGAAAGTACTGTACCAATTCGGAGAGCTATCTCATAGTAGTACTGAACTTCCGGCGAAGACGACACTGATAACTGAATTGATTAGTACGGGGTCTGTCTCCTTGTCACACAAAGTTACAGTTCAAAAAAACTTGAGAAGTGAATCGTGGCCGAGAAATTGAATAATGTATAAGGATAACTTCACTGCTTAATCAAAAGTTTTAGGCTTTATTAAAATTATTCTAACAGTACTTACTCAGCTAATAATTTGGGATGTGACACTGGACAGAGCAAACAATTAGAAAGACCGTGAAGCCTCTGAGTAAATACTGACTGATAATTTGTGCTGATAGACAAAAGTGCATCACCCCAGGCTACGTGGCTCATCGTGTTTGTAAAACAGATATTTGCAAAATTTAATCACATTTTACATGTAGTTTGATGAAGGAAATGAAATGAAGCCGGATTAAATGTTAGAAATTCTGTGTGAGGTTTCCTGTCTCTTTGGCGCCTGTCATTTCTCGGTGAGTAATTAACATTTACTGAACTAAGAAAAGCCAAAAGGGGCATGTATTTGTTAAACAAAAACTTTTAATGTGTTAGTACAATATTTATTTTTTAGGTTCTTGGGTCGCAACAAAGAATTGTTTCTAAAATTGAATCAACTAAACATTTTTTCTCTTTGTAGCTCTGCAGACTTTAACTCAAATTGGCATAAAGAATGTTAAGTAAACATTTAGTGAAGTGCGATTTCAAATGCACCATGCTTCTGTTAAGTGGCTTGCGTATCTGAGAACTCTTCAACTAGTCAAACTAAGATACGTTAAGAACGTCGATGATATTGCATCCTTTAAGTGCTCTCACGTCCAGGAGAAGATAGTCTATGTACTAATAAGCATATTCTTAAAAATGAATAAACATCAAACTTCATATGCTAGATTAAGTTAAAGTTTTCACATTCTAATAAACATTGACAAGCATTTGCCAAGCAACTGGTGAACAGTCCGGTAGCATTACACAATACCCTGTGATTGAAATCTCAGATAAAACATTTACAATTTCGAGTTTCATGTAAATTTAGTCTCTGCACATCAATAACTGTTTTATTTATACATGTAGTACATTGTCAGAAATTTCTTGTTTCTGGCTTTGCTTTGACTATCCGAACCAAAATTTCAGGATCAAGAAGTATTAATGTCGATTCCTGCATATATCTCAATGTTAAAAGGTTCCTATGGGCTATGGTGACCATTTTTAAGTATTTGTTGATAATCGGCTTTGAAAAGTACACAAGGCATCAAAATTGCCGAGCTTGACCTTTGAAATAATCGTTAAGCCTTTAAGATGTTTTATTGTGGGGATCTTTTTTGGTACTGAGATTGACTAAACAGGTTCTTCACCCCTTTCAAATGAGATGCCCCCAAAATTGGAACCTTTGACATATGTGATACCAATGGCCCTGTGTTAAAACTTCTCACAGTCCCAGTGTCTCAGCTGCAAAGATAACTAGTTTTTGTCTTGGTCTTCATTATAGTACCGGATCAGGAGACATCACGGTTCGGCTATTCTTTCTCGGTATATTCACATTACCTGACAACAGTTTTTAGTTTTAATAGTTCGATGCCACAGGAACATCTGAGAACATTATTTCACGTGTGTATTGCATATAGTTTACAAGTACTGAAGTGAGATATTTTGAGTTTTTCACATCTGAAATATATCAGTTATGGAGAATGGTTTCTTGATCGTGATTGAAGGAGTGTCAGACTAAATGTGTGTTACTTTAAGCCCTTTAAGAGTTTTGAGTCCAAATGAATCAATAAAAAGGAAGAAATGTGGTTTCGTTTTTGCTGTTTCATGTGAAGGAGATGGGAATATTGTGTACCAATTTAAAGGGTTAAGAGGAGTCTTGAGTGATGTCTATGTCTATACTAAAATGGGATGCTGTTTTTCAGTAATGGTTTCTAATGTCGTGCTATTACCTCGTTGTCACAACTTTGTTTGCTTGATTAGGGTTAGTGAATTCCAGATAGATTACTCGTTGTAAACGTTGGTTGCCTCAAATTCATTGCATTCAGTGGAAGTTTACATTTGTTCAAATGGTGGTACCTACAAAATTTTCGAACTCCAATTTGACATGAATCAAAAATGCACGAAAAAAGTTGAAAGAGTCCGCTATTAACACGTCTTTTCAGTTTTACACATATTATCGAGACAATGTGAGTAACTTTATTTGCATAAAACAAAAACATTTCATTTCACCTGATTACCTTTTGTAGTATAAGTTTTTAAGAAACGAAGGTCTGTGTTTGTCGCACGAAGTACAATCTTTAAAATAATCCACAGAAATGTTATTAATCCTTTCATCGTACGTAGATTTAGTATTAAATATCAATATATGCAAAAGAGGTTTTCTGCTTTCAAATTAGAAGATGAAAAATTCTGTGAAAGTACAATTTATAATTCCATTTTTGCACTGTCATTATACTCTGTACTACATCAATCAATCAACCAAAAAAGATAATATTAACTGTGAATGCGTTTAATTTTTTCTCGATAAACATTGCATTCCTCCAATCTTTTGCTTAGATTTCAATCAAACAATTACAATTTGTTGGAAGATTGTTTCGATTTATTTGTACATTAAGGCTGGAAAGATAACGAATATGCCCAATATTTCAAATAACTGAATTCTGAATGCCAGTTTTGTACTATAAAAAACGTTTTTTGAAAAAGCTTTTGCTTCATGAAAGGGAGACCAATGGGTAATGTCTGTCAGCTGAGGTATTTCTATCCAATATCCGTTTGAGATAATCAATTTGGAATGAAAATTATCACATGGTAACCGAGATAAGTGCGGATGTTAGCTTTTCTATTCAAAAAACAAGTTCTATGATTAAAGGGGCAGCAGAAAGATAAGGCAACGGACGCCTCGATGGTAATCTCCGAGACTATCTCAAAATCGCCGCTACTTCACTCACCAAAGAGTGATAGTCTTAACTATAGATAAACTGCAAATCGAAAATATCGTTGCTGCACCTGAGGTCGATATTTGAGTCCATAACTGAACGTCATTGAATCTCAAAAGTAAACAGACTACAATTGTTTCAAGTACTTCCCAGTGGGGAAAGTGATTGCTTGCAATTAATAACCTGCTGACAGAACCAGAAGCAAAATAACCAAATGCTGTTTTCATTTCACTTTTTAATATGCCCCAAGTATGTGTATATATAGGTATATATCTATATATCTAGTCAGAGTAAGGTTAGACTTGTTTGATAGTTCGCCCGAGGTCTCTTGAGCAGACCAGAGTATACTAGTATTGACTCTCGAGCTTACCGATAATCACCGTGTTTACATGAAACGCGTTACTAATGACCATTAAGTTAATTAACTATTGTTTACTATCCATCATTACTGTGTTTCTTGGACTCTTTTTCACATCTTTCATTGAAAGGGATCCAACTGATGTGTCTAGTCAGTTCAGAGTAGTTTTATTCTCTTCTTCTCTATAGATTTAAATCGTTAGCTATCTGAGCAATTTTTGTCGGTTGGGCCATTGCAACCTGCAAACTATTCAGGGCTCGCTTTCAATCTATTTTAAATTGTAATGGAAAAGAATTGGAAATAGATATTGAACCAAGGTGTTAATATGCTCCGAAACAAATGATTTCATTTTGAACACACCCTTTTTGCACATCACCAAGTAATGACATCATACTAAAAGATGGTTGCCAAAGATATTCTTTCCTTTCAAAAGAATTTTTTGAAGAACTGTCAAGGCCGGTAGCAATAATACTGGGATTAGCACCGGATATCTTACATATACGTTACAAGGAATAAGCGAAGGCGATCGATGATGTTCCAAAACTGTAACCCTTATGACCTCTTGTGCCGCTAGAATTCAAAAATCAAAATTTTCATTTTTTGTTGAAATTTATTAACTTGTAAATTTTGATAAATGATAAAAGTCGGAATATATGACTAACTAACTCTTCTACCCATGGTAAACAAAATAAAGGTTTTTTTTTACGGCGTTTGATGAACTAGTTCAAAATAATGTTGGGTAGGTTTCATTTATTGCCAAATCGTTCTGAGCAGGACAAAGAGGAAAAACTTATCGGACTTACAATCACAGCTGAGCCTTCGCAGAAAAATGTTACCGCGGCAGCTATCAAATGTATACGCTTTGAGCTTCAAATATTATAAATTACAGAGTGGTCAAAGTCTCTATTTATAAATCTCACATTTACAACAATATTTCTGTACATCAATTCGACAATTTCTACAGTTCACATTTCATGTTAGGCGTTCTCTCTTTGTAAAGGCAACCGAGAGAAAACAATTGGTTGGCTCTATACACACGAACTCGTAGGTCTACGAGATAAAATAAAAAGATAGGCTTTTGAATAGGCTTTTGAAGTATTCTTTGCCTGTTCAAAACATTTCCTAGTAATATTGTAATGATTTATATCCAATTTGGTGTTAATTCTAGTCTCCTAAGTCGATATCATCCTCGTCGTCCAAATCATCTATATCCAACTTAAGGTTTTTCGTTTTTAGCCCGCGGAGGTCTTCAAGTGTTCTGCCGTCTGGTGATAGCTGTACTTTGGTTTGGTTGAGATGTGAGTTATGGGAATTCCTGTGGTTCAACCTGGAAAGGGAGACACAATAGAAGGAAGTTAGGAATTATTAACAATATGTAGATCAAAACTAAAATAGCTTTTATTTCTTTCACATGTGACATAAAAATTTCATGAGAGAATTACAAGAGAACACACGGTGGCTAAATTGAAGCTAGTGTTGAGCAATAGACCAGTTGTCTAAGGGTGAAAAATAGTTATTGAACACATTACAGTTTGACAAACAGATTTAGCAATGAAAATGTAACACATTAGGTAGGTTCCGATCATCTGTCGCGTCGGGAAGTAAGTTCTCGTTTTGTATCTATCCTTTCTTGTTTAGCTTTTGTCAATAATATCTTCATGAGTTTGGCGACGATCTTGACATATGCTGAAAAAAGCGGAATATTAATAAACGTTACCAAAGGACTAACTGTAGTGTGCAGATGTTCAAAATCGGCTTAAAACAGCGTTAAACTAATATTCGTGTATTACTTTCAATTTTAGCCATTAAAAACTGAGTGCAAGTTAAAGCTGCTTTAATTCCTATCGGAAGAGTGATTAATCATTTGTACGACATTTTCTTGTCTCTTTTTAGATAGTTTGTCATGGCGATCTCATACGATCTTCTTTGTAATCACAAAAAAATACATTAGATGAAATGATAACAGTTGAATTGCGCGTTTGTTCACAAATTTGAACGCAAAAGTGATAAAACTGCTTTGGCTAGAATGAAAATTAACTGAAATAGAAATCTTAAGCTGTTCGATCCGCGACGAAATTAAATGCGCGGTTTCTCTTTGAGCTCTTGAATTTAGTGCATTTTATTAATCTGTTTGTACTGATTACGGAAAGAAGTTTGGGACACTTCGCTAGCAAAAGAGTTTTTTAATAAAAGGCATTTTTGCAACTGCTTGTGAGTTATATCAAAATTTAGGAGAATATATCAAAACTATACAGCACGCACAGATAGTGCGGCTATCCAGTAGTTAAAAGTTATCTTTGAGAACATCTTTATAATCGTGTTTTCTCTTATCAAAAGTTCAGACCATGTTTAAAATTAGAAAAAGTTGTTTCACTTCGAAAATGGTTTGAAAGGGCGAAAATAAAAATATAGTGATCTAAACTCTTTCGTTCATATATGCTTGTGAGACGAGCTAATGGCTTGTGGGTATACAGTAACTTTTTAAAAACGAACAACTATACGTCGAAAAAAAGGCTTTGTCACTGAAATTCGACTGTCTTTTTTCCCAAATGCTAGAAATATTGGCAAAGTTAGTTGCCCTTTTTGTTGATTTTAGAAGATTTAAAATCTAATCAGTGTCTTAAAAGCGGAAACTTGTTTTAGGACTTCAAGCGCGCAAACAATGAATCGCAAGTTAAAGAATATGCCCAGGTTTGATTTTGATTGAAAGACGGAGACAAGAGTTTCGTAGTGTTTTGGTTTTAGTATGAAAACATCGCTTCGTTATCATAAAAAGGCTGTACTATGTAATGCTTTGCTTGGCCTCCGGCAGAGATGCTTGAAAGAGGTTCACCCGCTGAGCTCTTTCATCAAGTATTAGTTTCTATTTGCTGTTTTAGATAAATGTGGCAGTCTTAGGCGTGTAATTTATCACCTATTTCAACTAATTCAAGTTAGCAGGTTTTGTGGCAAACAAGGTATAATTATCACCATGAAATAAAATCACAGGTTTCATAAATGTATAACGTGGTATATTTAACTGACAAACCATCAAGTATGAAAGAAAAACAAGAAATATAGCGCAGGTACAAACAATTACAGTCAAAAGAAGTCGATAAAGAGATATCGATAAAAAATACTTTTTAATATTTTCCTGTTCGGAGTGCCAAGGATTTCGTGGATACAACGAAATTTGTACAGTATCGTTTTGCGCAGCAAAGGACTTTTCAATTGTCAAAAGTAATTGTAAATTTTGTTCAGCATTGTAAACTGAGGAATCATTTCAAAGGAGTAACTGAACCCTGTGATCAATGTCTTCCCACTATGTCGCTCTGAATGTTACTCTTTATAGAAAGCGAAATGAAAGCTTGCCAGACCAGTCGACACCTATATCATTTCACTCGCCCACAAAGCTCAAAAAAGTCACCCACACTGTAAAAAGGTTTTGAAAACCAGATACACGCAGAAACAATTTATTTTCTTTGCTAAAAACTACCACGCATGCTAAGGAATGCCACTGGCCCCTTGGAAGAGCCGGAACCAACTCGTCATCTGATGCAGATTCTTCTGTAAACTATTTCGCAATTGCATGAAGTGCTTTCATTGCGTAGGAGATTTTTTAAGCTGCAATATTGCCTTTGAAGAGGTGTTTTGATTCAGGTGGTAAATTGTCCGAGGTTTGAAGACAGTTCACTATTTCTCTTGGTTTCCTATCAACGCGCACACTTCAGTCAAGTCCTATTTCCTTGTTTTCACTTTAAAGAGCTTCAATCGAAAACTTTTTTCCATAAATTTTTTTCCTCAAAACTACAAAACATGCTTTTTTAGCAGCAGATGCGACAGCACATAGAGATTGGAAGACGCTAATATAAAGTTCTCTTTCGGACCTCGGAAGACTATCACAGGTTGTTTCTTGTCTTTCAACAGACGTTAAATAATATTTCTTGTATTTTGGGGGCATCATTATTAGATCAAGCCCAAGTAAACAAATAGCCACATAAATACAGTAATCTGTATTAAGTACTTGCGAAAAATTACGAGGTAACTGTGCTAAAAACAAATTCGAAATGAGGGGAATTAAAGGCTTTCTTTGCGAATTCAGAAAACGAATAATAGCCTATGAGGATAACTTGGTATGCCGTGGAAAACATAGCCGTGTGCGAGTTGACCGGCAGATTTTTATTGCAGATGGATTTCAGACCAAGTTGACGTGAAAATAGATCCGAGTAACATTCAAATGAGATGAAAAACTGTTGTTTACAACTGTTGAAATTATACTAAAATGCCTGTTTGCCACATGGCAGTAGAGCCCGTTTTACTGTACCACCAAGACTCGTGTCAAGTTATCTGGCCTTTGAAGTGTTCATTTCAAGTCTAAAGTTCTTTGGCGCATATGTTACACGGGATCCTCTTAGAACAATTTATCAAAAAGGAGGATCCAACTAGCGACGGAAATCGCCTCATATGCTCCAAGGCACAGCCGATTAAGGGCAAGCAAACTAGTGGGGCCATAATTTTAACTTTAATTTGCCTATTTCCGTTTCAGAGGTGCTGAGTAGTGCTTGAATCCTTCCTGGGATTTTATTCAAGTGACATAGTATTTGCAATAGCCAAAATGTGTTCACACAAATACACTAAAGTTTTTACTTATTCCACAAGCCTGATAAGTTGCTTCTGTTTAATACAAACTAAAGAGAGCATCGCTAAGATCTTACCTATTTTTGGCGGCCGCTGCACGATCCCTCTGTCTTCTGTTCTTAAACCAATTTCCAACCTGAGTCGGTGTTAGACCAGTGGCTTGTGCTAATTCCCGTTTTTTAGTTGGATTTGGGTAAGGATCTTGCAAGTACCACTCTCGTAATAAGCTTCTCGTCCTTTCTTTAAAGCAGTGTGTCTTCTGTTCACCGTCCCAAATTGTTCTCGGTAAGGGAAACTTCTTGCGTACCCTGTACTTGTCTACAGGACCTAACGGCCTTCCGCGCAGTCTTTCGGCCTCCTGATAATGCGCCTCTAACCACATCGCTTGCAGTTTAGCGTGAGAGTCTTTGGTGAAGCGATGGTTTTCTAGTATATGGTACAAGTCTCGAAAGTTGCCTGTGTGATAAGCTACGATTGCTCTGGCTCGGAGTACACTTTCGTGTTTGCTGAGTGCTTCTAATGTCCCAGGAGCCACTGGTAAAGACCACAAAAATCGTCCAAGTCTTTCAACATCTCCGCTTTCCTCCAACGTCTCGCAGACTTGGGCTATTTGTGATGGCGTGAAGGAGAGTGTCGGAAGTGGGGCAAACATGACTACTTTCCTTGCTCCGGGAATCTGGGATTTTGTGGTTACTGGTTGGACTCTATTAACGCTAAATGCCGGGGTGTGTCGAGCGTTCTGCAAAGTGTCAGCATTTATCATGAGTTAGAAACACAGGGCATATTATCACTACGAAGGGCTATTATGTTTGTTAAGCTTCGTCATTTTGATTGGCTACACAAGTGTTAATTGCTTCGTTTCCATGGAGAAGTTGTCAGTCAAAGTGACCAAGGTGTCATTAACACGACTTGAAACAATACGTTTGAGCAGATGTATGTTGAAGGATATATCAGATGACAATTTTCTGTGTATTAAACGAGAGCGTGTGAAACAGGTACAGAAATTTCCATGACTCGCAATTTTTTAAAGATATTTAAAGCCTGCTTCCAAAATGATGAGCTTAGAAGGGTTTAGCGCAGCCGAGGTATATCTATTGAATAAGTACTCATTCTATGAAATCTTGAACAGATGTTTCACAGAAATATCTAAAACAGTACGGCATACGATACTGGGAAACTCTCTTAATCGAAGAGCAGTGATTTTTCTTTCTTCAACGAATATAGATTTTCTGTCGATAAAGCTTGAACTCCCACAGCGAACAAGAATAAAAGTACTTATTGCTCAAATAGTTTACATAATGTAAAGTTAAACAACATTGTAGCAGTTTTCTGGCGTTGACAAGTGTATTATTTTTCTCTCACACCATCGTTTACTTTACGATTTGAAGTAGATGGATTAATAAGTAGCGCAAACAAAAATGAGTGTACCCCCAACACGCTCAAATGTCCACTTTGCCCTAAATGCTTGCCGCGAAGAGTAGATGACTGCCCTAAAAAGCATGATCTGTCTATATTGATGGCAGTTAGAAAATGTAGTTTTGACTATGTCCACATTTAGCCAAAGGGTTGGTCTAATTGTGAAGGCACTAATTGCTTTTCTCCGCCTTGCTTAAAATCGTCTCGGACTCGAATAAACAATACTTGATTGTTATGGTAAATGCATTTCTTAGTGATTTTAAACATTTTCGCAAACACGAACCTTTCAATCAGCGAACGTCTGAGCGACTCACGTATTATTTTCTTGTGAACTTTAGAAACAATTTTATTTTGAGTGAAACAACAAATTAACACACTTTCACCTTATCTCACGAAACCCATAGACTGACATGAATCTTCTTGAAAGTGACGAGAAGCAAAGGATCAGCGTATCTTCTAAATAGCGCCTTAAGTTGGCTGCGTGTATGATAGGTTCACAGATAATATTGATTTGTTGACCAAGTGATTTACATAAAATTAAGATTGGATGTAAAAGGCTTTCGTGCCAGCGTTATATCTTTCATCAGGAGTCTAAAAAACGTAAGAAAAAGACATGATAGACCGAAGAAAGGTTTAACAATCCTACATCTGGCCATCTAACAGCATTGCGAATACATTTAGTTTTCCTCAAGGAAGTTAGTTTTGTTCTCTGAAATCTTCTTAGACTGGCAGTCAATTAAGCTAACTGCGACAAGCCGAGATGGGAAACAAATGCGGCACGCGTTTATTTGGTGAAACGATCGCTTTTCTTATCAAGATGTTTGTCTTCCTTGCAGTAACATCCTGAGGATTCTTTTGATCCTAACATAAACAAAACGTCTCATTAACTTGCCACTGTGTAGACGGCAGTTACCAGCGATTGCATCGGGCAACTTTGCCCTCTTTTATAAAAAGTAAAAAACTTTTAAAACAATAATTTTTCTCTGCGCCAATCAAGCGTTTGCGTCAGCGAGACTTATTTGTATTGTATTAAGAAGAACCATAACTTTACAGTGAAGTGTTAGAACATGGAAATATATTGGCCTTTCTGAAAATATAGTGTTAGTTTCCTGCTGTTTGACATGACACTAGAAAAGGAAACCGGACGCTTAAAAGCACTAATACAGTAGAGTACAAACAAGGTTTGAGATTTAAGTAAACAACTACCAGGTATCATCCGCAGAAAATGCACTTATATCGACCTAGGGCTCTGATTATGCGTTTCATTCAGGCAAATGAATAGAAATGACTTTGGCTTGACAAAGTATTAGTAACTTGAATGAATAAACACATTTTAATTGTCATTAATGATTTGCCAAATGTGGCACATGCGTGTCAAGCAATTAATCATTAAGACAGTTTCCCTGTGGCTGAACTGTAGTATTTGCATATCTCTGAAATGAACCTCCATTTCGGTATAAGCACAATCTCATTTCGTTCGGCTGTTGATATTTCTTAGTTTCCTGTTTTACCGTAGATCTTTATGCCAAGATTAAAGCCGTATAGCTAGGATCAGATATATTGTAGATGTTTCTCATTTCATCAGTTCAGAACGCGCGAGGTGTTTGTAACCTAACAGCCACCTGTTTTGTTTGGAAAACTTGCAAAAAGTTTTGCATCATTTCAAAGAATTACGGGACTTTTGAGAGCTTTTCAAGTATAAAAGTTTGTTGTAGGCTCAGGCGAAATTTTCTTAAAATAACCCACTCGACAAACCACAGCATTTGAAAGTGTATTTAAGCAGCACTTTTCACTAACTCCCCCTCCGTGTTGATAAAAACCAACGGATTATAAACGTTTTTGTGGGTTAAGACATTTTACTTAGAGATATTTTGTAAGGTACAAAACATAATAAGTTGTAGCCTAAGTCCCAAAGAAAATAAAAAAAGTGCAAATATTTTCACACAGCAAACACCACAAGTTGAAGTATGCATGTATTTTAAAGCTATACATATATATAATCATTATGGCAGACACTTTCAGAGTACTTTGTTAACGGAATCAAACGCTATCAGCACACCCGCGGCCTTATTGTAAAACACTTTTGAACAGTGATTCCATAGCAATGTCTTAGTTCTTCACAGCACCAGATAACAATGTACAAATCGGTTAAGCGGGTGCCCTCAAAGTCAACGAGGTCGAGCGGTGTACCACTATTAAACATTCATAGCATTTCCTTTTAACAGTTCTCTCGAAGTGTAGGTAACCGTGAGGCTAAAAGTCAAAGATAAAACAGGATTTGAGGTTGTCTATTGCTCAAGTTGAATAGCTTTTTTAACTATAGGACTGTTTTCAAGCGAAATTATGAACTTCTCACGATAAAACTTGACTTGCCTGCGAATGTTGGTTTTAACTGAAAGTAAGTATTCCAAAGGAGAAATTGATAATGTCAACGATCACAGTGCTAGAATTATTTCGCTGACTAAGGCTTGACTGTTGACTTATTTGACCAACCAACGCCAATTTCTAACAGTTTGTCCATCGTCTTTGGTTCCGTATTAGACTTGATAAAAACTAGAGCAACTATCGAGGGTTTTAACTACAGAACTCTTTTGTGTGCGAGGGAAACTAAAGCGTTTATAATGCTTGAATGATTTATCAAAACAGGTTGAGTCCACCGTGACTCATCAACGCGAAATTCAAGTGACAAATTATGGCATCATAATTCCCACTCCAAAGCGATTACAGTTAGATTTAAAAATACTTTGACCTCTGAAAATCAGCTGAATATAGTGATCGAAGTTTTGCTTTAAGTTCTAACTCAGTAGTTTGATGAAAACTTAAGGTAACACGAGACTGAGTAGTGATTTGCAGTGTTGACGCACTGCGGACATTCATCCACTGTCAAATCGTTAAGCTTAACCAAACGTACGGTATTCTTCGATGTTCGTCGCCGCACAAATTGAAA
>JANSTQ010145461.1:0-12364 GCA_026167885.1 Bergia puertoricense
CTGACGTTTGTAGTTAGTTGATCAACCAGGTTGGTGTAGTCCTGAGAAGGACTGTTGTTGGTTGTGAATGACGTTTCGACAACCTGTGTGGAAGTCGTCTTCAGAATCAATATCAATTCTTATTTATAGCGTTAGCGCTGGCGATAGTTCATTTAAATGTCCGCAGTGATATGGCAGTAGTCAAAGTCTAAGCAGCAGTTTTATTTGTGTGCAGTCAGCTTAGCGTCTCTCTAGTCTATGTAAAGCAAATTCATACGTAAGACAGTGTAGTTTCTTTCTTCCCTTTTTCTATTGAACAAAATTAATAACTGTTGCGAATTGCCTGTGCTTATCTCAGTAAAAATGTATGTAGAAGTATCTAATATAGTAAACATCTGTAATTTTCAATAAATTGCCATGTTTTCAATTTGCAGTTTCCCAAATATACATCTGCGAGCATTGCTGTAGCAAATAGATAAAGTAGACAGCGACAGGACATGATATAAGAAAGATGTAAATGTAGAATTCAAAATCAATAAATAAAGGGGTAAAACCAACTTACTTGAGCCCCAGTGACTTCTGTGCTGTGTATGTTGCTGATGGTGTCAATCAAATTGTGAGCCTCATCGATGACAACAATGTTACCTTCCAGCCGAATGCCGCATGCTTTCCTTGCGGATTGGTGAAGGAGGAGGTTGTACGGGAGGACAACCAGCTGCAAAACATGAGAGGTATACAATAGCCAAAATCCTTCTATACAAGGCCGACAGAATACTGCAAATCTTGAAGGAGGGGAGGGTCTTTGGGGCATTCCTTATGCAATATTATAATGTAATGTAGTGTAATGTATTGTATTGTATTGCATTGATTTGTATTGTATTGTACTGTGCTGTATTGTATTAATTTGTATTATATTGCCTTGTATTGTATTGTTGTATTGTATTGTATTGTACTGTATTGTACTGTATTGTGTTGTGTTGTATTGTATTGTACTGTACTGTATTCTATTGTATTGTGTTGTATTGTATTGTATTGTCTTGTATTGAACTGTATTGATTCAATTTTTTTTTAAAATTTTATTTACTAATACCTTGCAGCAAGAAGGACAAAACTTTAAAACTAAGATAAAATTGATGTAAAAATCCAAAAATTCAAAAACTATAATATCAATACCTGATGATGGTCAAGTTGACCGAAAACGTTTGTTTTATATCCATAAAATTTTTAGCCGTATTTTTATATATCCTATAATGGAGAATTCGATTTCAAAAAACTATAAAATTACAAGAAAATCTTCAGACAGTTAGAAACAATAAAACTTTTCTTTAATCTCTCGGTTTTAAAATTTTGTTTGAAAGCTGGCCTTTTCCCAAAATTGTATGTATTGTGTGTCGTTTCGGACCGACGTGTCTTGTGTTGTGTTTTGTTGCAATGTATTGTATTGTATTGTACTGTACTGTACTGTACTGTATTGTGTTGTGTTGTGTTGTGTTGTAGTGTATTGTACTTTACTGTATTGTGTTGTGTTGTGTTGTGTTGTAGTGTAGTGTATTGTACTTTGCTGTATTGTGTTGTGTTGCCTTGTATTGTATTGTAAATTATACTGTATTGTAATGTTTGTTTTGTCATAATCTCTTTCGATGAAGAAACTGAGATCCAGAAGCATCCAGTTTTCTTTTCTGCCGCGATGACAACAAGACAATAGAAAGAGTTCCTTTACCTCGGCTTGCGGGACAGCATATCTTGTACCGTAATATGGACAAGCCTTCAGCTCTTGGCCAACAGAAACAAGCTGCTCGATGTCCTTGATATCCACCTGGTCGTATGAACATCAACAAACATGTTCATACACATCAAACAACAAGCACTGAAAGCACGTAACATAGTAACATTCCCGTGTAAAATTGTAGATTGTTAGTAGAGTAGACAGAAAGGAGCGTTTGAATGGGGCAATTATTAATTCGATCCGTAAACTTTTATTTCTCTGAAAAAAAATGCACAAAGTTGAATAAAACCTTATAACGTTGGATGTTTACTCTTACGTCCGATGTTGTTTCATAGGGTTTAATTTCCTTATGTTTAGCGAGTGACGTTTGACTAGCGTTCGAAGTATAAATTTTATACCGTTGGATCCAGGACTTTCAGAGAGTCTTTCCGGTTTTTTCAGAAATTTTTCAGGAGTATTGTGACGTTTTCTTCGAATAAAAAAACCAACTGAAGTCATTTATAAACGTGTTTTGGGGGGAAAAGAACTGCGTTATTTAAATTTTAAAGGTTTGAGAGGAGTCAGCAAAAACTTCCAGGATATTCAAGGCCTTACCAAGAACATCAGGTTTTGCAATATTTTACCAGAAATCACGTACTAACCGCAGTAAAAAGAGGCATGCTGAATACATCCATCAAGCCATTTCTGTATGTTATTTTAATAATGCAAGATACCAGAAGACCTTTTTAAGAGGTCTCCTAGCCACATTAAAAATTCTTATCTTATTCAATACTTTTTTACTTGTTTTTTAAACTGATGCAATAGAAACTGTGCAGAACTTAATGGTAAAAAAATATAGAAAAGCACTATTTTGTATTGGGTTTCCAGGAAGCGTGTGAAGCCAACGGGATTTTTCCCTTACAGCGGTTGGTTGATTCGAATATGTTGTCAGATGTCACTAGGCATCCTGGGTGTTTCTTTCACAGAGAAGAAATCTAACAAGATTTGAAACTTACTAGGGTGAGGTCTTTGAACTTTTCCAACTGCTTGTGGTCATAAAATGGGCATCCATGAGCAGTTTTCTTTTTCTTCGTAACCTTCTCTCCATCCATTTTCTTTTTTTCTGTGATTGCAAAACAAATAAAAACGTATCCGAAATGTGACATATAACCATCGAAAGCGTGTAAACAGAAGGCCTATCCGCTATGGTTTTTTATTTTATGACGGCACAAAAGCTTTGGTAAAGTGTAAATGAAGCCTAATTACCTTGATAAAACATTGAGAGGATAGACCAACTGCTTTTAACAATAGTGTCCAAGGTTATTGTGGGTAATAAAGTTACCTAAATAATCAACCTCGGCAAGGAGCGCCTGCAAGTTTGGACCAACCATGCCCTTTATACCACTCTGATTATGGCCTGTTGGCTACTGCATTGACTGGTGCACGAGGGAGGTCTTCCCCTGGGTACATATTTGAGTGACTTCATCTTGGTCCAGAGAACATTACTTATCTGATTCCAAACTCTGAAATGCGCAATCGTTTACCTTTTTTCTGCTTCTGAAGTTCCAAACACTTCTCATTAATCCTGTTGATGCTTCTGAGTCTCTTGATATCTTCGTTTATACACAAGTTCTAATAATTAAGAGCAGGTAATCTATCAATCAATCAACCAGCAATCATCTTAACTAAAGTAATGCATTTAAATTTTAAGGCAACTGCTGTTCAAACGTCTCTCAATTATCAAATACACTGATAATTCAAAATTCCTGAGAAGTGACTTTTTCTAATCTGTTTATCACTCAATTGTCGATCAACTGTTTTATAGTGACAGCCATTATTTTCTTATTGCGATGTTTTACCATGTTGTCTATCAGCTGTCAGCATTTCTGTCAGGGAACTGAAAATCAAGTGCGATTGAACTCTAAACTGTTGGTCAGCCATCAATCATTTGTTCCAAACCTGAACAAAAAAGCAATTCTTTTTAGGGTCCGAAAACATACTTTAATCTAAATTCCACGATTTCCCATGATTTGATAGACCGTTCTTCCATTTGCCTTATTTTCCAAGACCTAAAATGTCCCGAAGTGAATGGATCATGAAGCTACTTGCCAAGAATTGTCAATATAACTGACTTCGTACACACACGGATCTGATTTCAAAGATTAAAGTTGATTTTCCAGGTTTTCAAGGCCTGGGTTTTGAGATGTTGCAACTCCATGAGTTTCCAAGTAATCAAAGCCCGGATTCTGGCATGTTGCAACTCCACGAGTTTTCAGGTTTTCTAAGCCTGATATTTTGGAATGTTGCAGCTCCATGACTTTCGACGTCTTCCAAGCCTAATATTTCGGAATTTTGCAGCTCTATGACTTTCCAGGTTTATTAAGCCTGTATTGAAATGCTGAAACTTCAAGACTTCCTAACAAGCCAGGATTTTGAAATGTTGTAACTCCATGGCTTCCCAGGTTTTCCATGACTCATACGAATACAAGTGTATTCACCTGTCGCGAACCAAGAGTAACAACCCTTGTACCATCACCAAATGGACTCTTCTGTACCTCTCTGACAAACTGGGCCAGTTGGGAGTGAGTCCGGCTACAATAGTAAATCTAAAGACGAAAACATAAAGAACCTTAATCTCTCTGTTATTGACTAACGTTTCGGTAAACTGTCCAATTACACTAAACATGTAATGAAATACCTCCAATTTCAAGCTTGTAACCAGACACCTGAATGAGCCAATCACAGTCTCCCTTTTTGGCTCACCAGCCAATCACAAGTAAGAGAATAATTAGTATAGCAACAATAACTCACCTCTCAAAAACTGTGGCAGCAAAATAAATTGGTAAGTTTTCCTCATATTGCCATACTTTTAAAAATAAGTGGTCTGTAAATATTAGGTATGGTAACACACAAATTTATGGAGCCGTATGACAAAGCCGATAAGCGCTAACAAAGGTGTAAATATTTAATCCATGTTTGTGTTTACTTACAGACTGATTTGAACTGCCATTTTGGGTTCTATAATTAGCAATTGCGTTTCTAAGGCAAGTCTGAACAGTATTTTATAAGAACTGGAAACATATTCGTTGGTGAAGAAATTGCTCTTTGAAATTTGGCCTAACCCAGGGTTAAAGTTAACCACCTTTTGAACAACTGGGCCCAGCTGAGACTGAACAGAAAAGGAAATAGAATAGAAAAAAATACGGAAAAGAATAGTTTAAAAAAAGTGTTTCAAACTGAATAGAAAAGAATGTAATGCAATATCCATTGAAACAAAACATTGCAACCATTTACGTTTAGAGGTTCACAGGTGACATGACAGAGGTACGTTTTTGTGACAAATCTTGATTGTACGGTGTGCACGGATAGATTATGTGTATTAAGTGCTACTAATTTTTCTCTAGTTTATTGCTCAAGGTACGATGGCAAACTCTTTTGATGATGGTCCGAACAAACTCACTAGGTAATAGGCCTAATGCAAGTCACATGAAATTGGATTCATTCATGCCTTATATTATGTCCTGTTCACACTAGCAACCCAGTGACACAAACGAAAGTGCGAGCACTTAATCAATGACACTATTTTTTTATGTGCATTATATTAAACACAGTTTAATATCAACAAAATAAAGAATAATATCACGAATGCGGTCTTGCAAAGGTATTTGTTTTGTTGCGTCACTAATGTGAACAAAATTCAAAACTGATATTTGTGATGTATATGAAATTTAATCGCTTGATTTGATTAATCCCATTGTTCGTTTTACTAATCCATTTTTTCTAACTACTGAGAAATTTTGCTTGGTAACACTTAAATTTTGCCCGGCTTAAACTTTATTTCAGCAGACTCTTTAACTTTAATGTGTAACAAACCTTCGTTATGTGAACTTCTTCGTCCTCACCTTCCTCTCTATAAAAATAAATATAAGATGTCACAACATCTGCACCATTACCACTGTCACGTTATTGTCAGAACTATCACTGTCAGTGCAATGTCACATCGTTCACCCCGTTACTACTATCACAGCATCGTTATTGCCATCATTATCAAAATATACTCAGTACTGTATTATATGTAAAACTATCAAGTGCTGCTATCACTGTTACTGCAATGTCACTGAAAAAACTATTAATAAAGAAAAATGTTTACGGAAGGCTAAACTCGAAGTCCATTGGTGAATGTATTTTGACCTACTGACCATAATGAGTTCCTGTCTTTGTCCTATCTTTTTTCTCATTGGTGTGAACAGCAGCACATGAAATCACTCAGGAGTACATGTATACGTTAGCATTCAACAGGGTTCTTTACCCTGGACCACAGTAAATTCCAGGACTTTTCTAGGAAATTTCAAAGTCTGTGGGTCTTTCTGAAGTCCTTTGTTTACCCACTTCCTATAGCGACAGATGATCAAAATCAAATTAATGCACGATTTAAGTATATAGCCTTAAGCACAGAGGTCTGCCTAAAAAGGAAATTCCTCATGTCTCAAGAAATCAAGCATTTCCAGGTGAGAAAAAAAAAACCATCTGAGCTTTCTCAAAAACATACACTGATTCGACATCCATTTCATTCTCACTGTGGTATTCTGACACCACAATATCTGCATCAGGATCTTCAGCTTTGGTTCTTCCAAGCAGCTCATCAATTTCACTCTGGATTTTACCCTCAGTCTCGTCTTCTTTCTCATTATTAACTTCATCACTATGCTGAAAGTAAGAAATATTCAAATGTTACATGGACAAACTGAAGTTTCAATATATGTAAGTCAGTCTTGAGGTTGAGGAAGGACAAGAAGGTACTTTTACAGTAGACTAAAGTCTTTAGTGAGCGCTCTGCAAGGTGGAAATGTACCGCCATTAAAGTTCTGGAAGTACTGTATATGCGCCATGCTTGCCAAAAGAGATAAGCCTTAACTGTGTCATAAATGAACTGGAAATTATAGAGGGAGGACATTTGTAGAGCGATAACTCAACAGGTGTGTTTAACATGCCCCAATGAAGGAAGCAGAGAGTCTGGAATCAAGAAAAGGTGATAACTGAAAGACGTTGGAGCACTTACGAAAGGTAGGAGGAAGCAGAAGATCAAGTGAAATAAGGAGGAGCAATCGTGCAACAGGTTAGCAGGAGTATAACCAGGGCTCTAAATAATCACTGCCCGATCAGATGAGGCTACCACCCAAAAAAGAAATCTCCAGCCATGTAAACTGAAGTTTAAGAATGAGAAGACAGAATGAAAGGTGTGACGTGGAATGGACTGTTCAACAGAAGGCCAAGCGACGCAAGGTGAAGTAACTCATACAAGGGGGATTGACTGGAGAGTTAAACAGAAAGCCAAGTAGAGTAAGGCGAAGCAACCGTGCAACAGGGTAGGGGAAGAACTATAAAGGTTAAACCAGAGTTCTAAAGAACCACGAGTCAACGGTCAATGCCTGATCAGCATGAGGCTATGACCACAAAAATACTGAGCCATGTCAACTGAAGTTTTGAGAACTAAAAAATGGAAAACTCACCGAAGGTGTGAAATGGAAATGAACTGTTCAACAGCAGTGACACAAGGGGAAGTAAATGGTACAATGGTAGAGACGGACTGGAGATTTAAGAACTAAAAAATGGAAAACTCACCGAAGGTGTGAAGTGGAAATGAACTGTTCAACAGAAGTGACACAAGGGGAAGCGACTCGTACAACAGTGGAGATGGACTGGAGATTTAAGAACTAAAAAATGGAAAACTCACCGAAGGTGTGAAGTGGAAATGAACTGTTTAACAGCAGTGACACAAGGGGAAGTAAATCGTACAATGGTGGAGACGGACTGGAGATTTAAGAACTAAAAAATGGAAAACTCACCGAAGGTGTGAAGTGGAAATGAACTGTTCAACAGAAGTGACACAAGGGGAAGTAACTCATACAACAGTGGAGATGGACTGGAGATTTCAACTGAAGATGAAGTGGAACAAGATCAAGCATTCAAGCAAGAAACAAGGTGGATTGGAGAACTCAAATGAAGGCCAAGTGGTACAATGTGGAGCACTCATGCAAGGGATGACGTGGACTGGAGAGTTTAACTAAAGGTCAAGTGGTACAAGGTGAATCACTCATGCAATGGAGGTGGATTAGATACATGTAGTTCCACAGACAAAGGAATGTGGAACATCAACAGAAGGTAAAGTAGAACAAGGTTGCGCACTCATACAAGGTAGAGATTGAACTGAAGGGTTTAAATATGAAGTCTGGCATGTAATCTCCAACAGGTTCGGAAAAATTGTACATTAGACCATAGATTCTTTGATTCCAATCCAAGAAGGGTGGAGTGGGATGACAATGGAGAGTCCCTACAGTGCATGTAAAGTAGAGGAATGGTACTGGATAATCATTAGGTGTTGTGGAGTTAAGATGGGAGTATATCATAGACAGTAGAGACCTTAAGATACCCGCCTATCAGTATATGGGTACGGGTAGGCTACCCGTACCCGTATCCGTAAGCGCACGTTGCTGTAAGTTCATAAACACTTACCCGTTCCAGCCTTGCTCCTACCCGTTTTAGCTCACGTGTAGACTGCTGTTTACCCCGGGGAAAATGGGGTAGTGCTACCGGGTAAAATCGATGAAGTCATCAAAAATGGCACTACCCATTACCCGTACACCGATTTCGGGGTATCTTAAGGTCCCTAATTATGGGGAGATACACGTACGGTAAGGACAATGGCTAGACAGGGGACTGAGGGAAAGGAAGAGCATGATTTCTGAGGGTGGAAAAGAGAATGGTAGAGGACAACCCAAAGAATAAAGAGATATGTAAAGAACAGTCCCTGAAAAGGGGTTGGGAGCTAAAGCACAAGGACAATAACTAAGAAACTGGGAGGTATATACAGGACATTTCCTGAGGGTTATGGGAGTCCCATTAATAGTTGTTAGTTCAATAGTTAATATATGTACAATCCAGGTTTTCAAAACCAATAAATGTGTCAAGTACCTTCCTTTTGCCTTTTACAACAAATGCTGGTCTTATCTCACTCTTCACTTTCTCCAAGTGCACTCTCTGTCTCTCAAGTTTGTTTTGCCTCTCCTGAAAAATAATCAAATGAATGAAGTTAGATATAATGGAACAAATAATTATTGGGGTTGAAGACTCCAGTACATTTGTTAACTATCTAATTATGGATTGAAACCTTCATCTTCCCTTGATCTAAAGTGCGAAAGAACAGGTTGCCCCCACAGCTCTGAAGACTGGTATCAATGGAACCCGTTGTCCTCCATCACACATCTACATGTATGAGGCCTCCACGAATCCAAAATTAAGTTATAGGAATGATACCTTGAGTCTGTTCTCTTCTTCTTTTTTGGCCTTTTTCTCTGCAAACTCCATAATCCAGTCTGGCTCATCACCTTCTAAACAAATCAGAAAACAGCCACATACTGTCTGATGAGATACTTGTGTCAACTAGCTCTCACACATTTTGCCTGAGATTAAAACTAGAGTTTGCTCAGTCATACCTATTTGCAAACTGTAAGTATAACTAATTTTGAGTTCTCTGCCTGCAGCAGAACCTTGACAATGAAAAAATGCAATTATATGGAAATATTTATACAAACTTATATCTTCAGTTTATTCCTTATGTTTGAACTAACATTTCAAATATTACAATCACACAGGTAAATTTTAACCTCTACCTTTTCAATCAGACTTTTTTAAAATATATTTACCTCACTTTTCTGAATCAAGGAAACTTATTAAATAAGGTTTGTCCATGTTTTGTCCTGAGCTAATGCTTAATAGTCAAATCAGAAATAAGATGTTTAAGATGTCCACATGTAGAGCTCATACTTGAGTTAGTGTCTTCTTACACTGTAAGTGATGTACAAGGGACACAATGAGAGCTCCTAAAATATTTGAGTTTAAAAAATGATTAAAATTATGTTGAAGTTTCAACTTTACAATAAACACTAGGTAATTACAATTTGCATGTGACTACACAAACCAAAGCTGCCTGTATGCAGTAGTCAAATTGTCTTGCACTGCCAATAATCAGTTAATTTGAGAACAATGAAATTGCTGCAATTTTTGTTGACCAGAAATATTATTTTTTGTAAGACTACAGTTGTGGGAAATTCAAAATTTAATGTTGATTTACTTTTTGTTTGCAGTGGAAATCACAGAATATCCAAATTTTTGGTAACTACATTGTTCTTAACTTTATTCACAAATTGCTAATTTGTAATACAAAACTGTGAGGGTGGCCTTGGTTTGTGTTGTCACACTTGTAAACTTGTAAACGAATATCATCCTAATTTCACACACTGAATCTGATATTAAATCAAAATTGAAATACTGTACCCTGACAGTTGGCCTGTTGGTCTTCACTCTTCACTTGGTTGCTGTGTAACAAATCATTGCCACAAATTATCTTTAATTATTATGCTGTGGTACATGTATGCAGGTCTTGATTATCTGATCTTGATCTATCCAATTTCATGGATGTGATTATGCGCCTATGTGTAAAACTTGCTCTGAACATTGCCAATATCAATTTTAGAAAACACAGTATGCAATGTCACTTGATTGATTATACAGTACATGTACATGCAGCTCCTTCACATATCTTGATCCTATACAATACTAGTACAAAGTCTTGGACATTATCAACATTATGTAGAACTTAGCAAAACCATTCTTTAATACAAGTGGAAGTACTGAAACCCCTAAAATGCAATCAGACAGGTACAAAACCAGGATCTTTCTTGTATTTCCCAACCCTGCTGCAGTGTTTTACTAGATCTGACAGCAAGCAGTACCTCTGGTACCCAGGGTAAACTATTCAATACTTTTAATTACTTGAAGATAGGAGTTCTCAGAATACTGCTCAACATGTTAAAACATTATTTATACTCGTATCTTACTGTCATTATGGATTTTACGGTAACCCAACAAGGCTTTAAACTCAGCTTGAGAAACTTTAGAGAAACAGTCATGTAATTTCATTCAAACCCAAATCATTGAAATCACCATTGACTAACCAATTAAATTTGGTACCACACACCTTAATTTAGTCACGGCACTGGATACTACAATTATAATGTTTAAATTTTTACATTCAAGTACCTTTCAGATAACTGTTGCAAAATGTCTGCCTTCTGTTTTTCTTCATAATCTCTCAACCATGTCAGAGTACCACATATAAGACTCAAGGACTTTCCCTTTTTAATGAAATAACTTCAAAATTAAATAAATACATGATTGTGCATTTATGTAAAGGTATCGTACAAGAATTCAGTAAACAATTTATAATTATAATATTATGGTGTTATTACAAATACAGGGCTCCACATTAACACTGGCCTGATAGTCCCAAGGCACTTTTTACTCCTTCAGGCCAGTAGGGACCAATAACTGTTGAAAAGTGGTGAACAATGTAACAGCAACTCTTTTAAAAAATCGTTTTTGAATTTTGTCAATAAGAAAATACCTGGCCAATTTTTTTATATGTAACAACTCAGTCAACATCAGGTGATTGTAACTGAGACAAAATCAACTTATGACATAAGTGAAATTGATATGGATGAGACCGCACACACCACCACCATGTTTAACTTAACTTTCGTCAAGGTTAAATTGCGACTTTGTATGCTGGGTCAGTAAGTTTTGAATTTTACCGGCCCAGTGGGCCAGTGACCTATGATGCTTAACGTCGAGTCTTGAAATACCACTGCACTAAGAAGTAAATGAATCAAAGTATATATTTTTTATCTCCATTCAGCAAATAAGTGTCTTGTGAAGTACTTTAATTTCGTCACGAAAAACTGAGGTGAAATTACATTAACTACTAAATGCAAACACGTACATTATTTAGTGTATAAAGTTAAAGCATGCTGAATGCAAATCTTCTACTAACACCTTAATTTAAATGTTATAAAATTTGTTAAAGACTGAAGGAATGGAACAATCAAGCACAAGCAAAATATATACAGGTCATTTATCATACAATCTGATTAAGTGAAATAAAAAAGAAAACTATTAACTCTAATTGTCATTTAGTGATCTCTGCTTTTATAACATTTAGTATTACCATTCTATTATTATCCTCCAGCCCCTCAGGGGTGGGGGTGGGGGAAGGGGTTCTTATAGTTACTGGTTGGGACTGCTGATTTTATTTTTTAGGGGTCTGAATAAGCAGTACAGACAACTGTAGTTTTACAGATAAAACGGCAACAGGAACAGTATGCACCATTACTCATTACCATTACTGAAATAGTGAGCAAAAATTGCATTTGAATATTTTAGTCAGTTTGAGTTGTTACTCCAGAGTAACCAAGTTGACCAGCAATTTTTTGAGGTAGTACAACTTCTAGATAATGTGTGGCCAGGTGTATTTAACCCCATGCATGATTGTGTCTCAATGGCAGATTGAAGGGGGAGCACCAGAGGTCCATGCTTCCCCACCCCACTGCCCCTCTTTTGAGGCAGATTTTTATTATTTTTTGTGGTGAAATACTTCACAGTTGTTAAGCCAAAAAAAAGTTTTTCACAAGAGAACATGCAATTAATCTACACTGAAAATGAAATAATTGCCATCTCCAAGACACTGATTTCAAAAACTGTCCCAGATCCCCCCCAAAAGCTTGCACCTTTGGCATGAATGAAGTTTTATCAAGCTGGTGCCCCCCCCCGCCCCCCGCCGCCCCC
>JANSTQ010145483.1:0-12355 GCA_026167885.1 Bergia puertoricense
ACTTTTCCAAAACTGGGCAACTTTTGGGCAACTTTTGGCAAAAATGGGCAACTTTTGAGCATCTTTTTGCAGATTTTTGAGCAACTTTTCGCCATTTTACTGGCAACTTGTGGACAGGCCTAATTAGAATTATATTCTTTCACGGTTTACGGTTCAAAGCCAGCGACTCGTGACTTCCAGTCAGATACTCCAGTGTATTTTGACTTGAGCTGGTCGCACACCTTTGCGTCAACATGCTATTCTGACTCATTGCATGCAATCAAAATTGCTACTAGTCGCACCCTGACTGTACTGTGTGCAGTGGCCTGCGATGCGACTTTTAACGCATGAAACAAAAACTCACCATCCAACTTGTGGGGGAAAATCAAATCCATGTGCGGAGGCCAGATTTATTTCAAAAGAAAATACTAACGTATACATTGAGTTAAAACTATATTCAAACCTGTTTGATCAGCTAATAACGTTTTATTCTTTACCACAATAGATTGAAGACTATCTATCGTTTTTTATCTATGAAATCAAGGACAGTAGAAATTAGTCTATTTCATGTACTTAACAAGGATAATAAGTCACTGAATTTTTAAAAATGCTTTCAATATAATTTATTTGGTTGATATTTCTAACAGTAGGTACTAAAATATCACTGACCAAATTGAAAGTTAGATCTTTTTGAGTCTATGCTGTCTTGGCACGTGGACTCTATGCTATCGAGCAGTGTGAGTCTGTTACCGTGAACATTGTGTCAAGGCCTCGGACGCTACCTGATCAGGCGGGCCTGGCTCTAGCCCTAATTTGTATCGGTTTGGATTTGGTATTTAGGTTTACCGTTTGCCGAAATTAGTTAATATTTTCATGTAACTTACTGTTATATAACTTTAGTTTTAAGTTAATTTTATTATTTATAATATTGTACAAAATGCATGAAAAACCTGATGACAAACTACACAACCCTCTCGCGAATATGGTTCATCACTTTATAATGAGACTGCAAGCAATAGCAATGGATCCATGGACATTTGTTTTATAAAGTGCAAACAATATACCCGTGAAAAAAAGACTCCAAAACACCTAAATACCATCAATTCATGTTATTACCATTGGTTTTTGTTTACCAAGCGCAATTTAACACAATAACACAAGTACTGTTACATAGGAATATTGTCTACGCTCTACGTGTTATAGTAGAGTGTACAGCAGTTTTCAATTTTTTATTTACGATTATGTATTTTATGTGTTTTAGTTTGGTTTGTGACTGGCTGTTGGGGAGCACATGTATCACCGCTAAATGTAATAACCACCCTAAATGTAATAAAAACTAACGCTAATGTAATAATTAATTCACCCTAAATGTAATAACTTTTTAACCCTAAATGTAATAAAACGACTCACCCTAAATGTAATAAATCATGTTTAAGATTTTAGTCGTATCTTTTGGGGTAAGGTAGTAACCAAAGATTATCAGGAAAGGTACATACACTTTACACGTGGTCTTCAAAGTGATGACGTCACAAGTCACGTGACTTTTAAGGAATCGATTATATTGCTTGTTTCTTACTCATTTTGACAGTTTTCAATACCAAACTTTATTAAAATGTTATGTGAACTATTTAATATGTGCCATGGTGATGATGTCACAAGTCATGTGATTTTTATAGAATCGATTATATTGCTTTTCATATATGCCAGATTTCCAGAGGATGGTGGGTAGGGAGAGCTTTTATTTTAATATGGTTGGTTCTCCGTAACTACAGAATGGATCCTCACTGGGTTCATGTCTGGGGGACCGCTCCCTGCAGGTATTTTTGCCTTGCTGTTCATTTGGAGGTGTTCTCTTGGGTCTCTCTTATGTTTGGGAATCCCACTGAGGATATTAACTCCCTTCTAAATCTGGCGTGTTAGCGGATCACTGTGCGTACTTGTAACCCGCAAAGTTAACTAGTCGTTTGCCGTGATATTCAACCACGCGTCTGCAGAGGGTGTTGTTTATCTGTCTCTTGGTGTTTGAGACCTCTCGTACATCCATTGCGAGCCGTCTCTCCGGTGTAATATGAGACCGTAGGTTTACCTTCTTCGTCAACTACATTGCTGCTGTTATCTGTAGCTCAAATTTGCCTATAATTAAGAACAAGCTAAAAACAAGCTGAGACTGGCATTCTGATGAGCAATAATTCATCCTACAAGCCATCAAAGATGCTTGACGTTCAGGCAATTTGTTTTTAATAGACTTCGAACAAAATACTACGAGGTTCAGCCAAAATTATCTAGTTCTTATAAAAAAAAAAGCGTACAGGGCACTGAGTTAGAAAACACGGACGCTAAGGCTAGGAAAACTAAAGTTTAATTTAGCTGATTGGGAGGGGTGTAATGGTCTGTGGATGCAATAATTTCGTTCGGATTGTGGATTCCAACAACATTTTCAGTGGATCTAAGGATCACTAGGCGTGACGGATTCGGATTTCGTGCAAAAATGACGTGCGGATTACGGAGCACGATTCTGGCCCATCTTCGATAGGCTAATTATTCCTGCTAGCAATGCTTGCTAAATTTTCTTATTATGCTCAAAATTACGCTTGGACATGGCTAATATGCTCATATTTTTATCCGAGTGAAATATTAAATTTACCAGCAGAGAAAGATCATTTTTTCAGTCGTGTTTTAGTATACTGGCGCTGCTTTGACTCCTAAATACGTTAATGTTGAGTGTCACGTGGTCTCTTTAAGATAAATAAATATTTCACTTTATATTTTGAGGATTTGACTTTACAGTTACATCATTTAGACTTAAACTATGTAAAGTGTTAATTTATAAATAATGCTCGAATTATGCTCCAGTGGTAAAATTTTGCTCCAAAAATGCATTTCTTATATCTCCACTTCCTCATGGCTGTTATGCTCAATTTTTTGCCGGCATAAAGCCGCAGATCTTTCGGTTGCCGTGGATTTGCAATTTAATTCTAACTACCTGCATGTAAATATGATATAAGACCATACGAGCTATATGAGGTGGTGAGTGGTCCAACGACTTTCGACCACACTTTGTTTCTTGTTTTGCAACTGCTTCACCATAGATTGTCGTGCAAAGTGTTTTTTGTACAGAAATGCGTAGCTATGCTCAAGCGTATGGAGCAGCAGTTAGGCAGATAACAAATCGTCAAAAGTACCGAAAGGTGTACCAGGGGTAGCTCGAAATAACAGATAAGGTAAGGTTCACTTTTGCAGTCAAAGATGGTCACAACAGACAAGAACAGGAAGAGGAGACAGCCCCTGAGACAACTGACAGTACTGACGCAGGCGCTGACGACGATGAAGACCTCGAGTATGATCTCACGTCAGATAAATACTGCAAACATAAACAACAAAATTGCACCCATCCAGTCGCAGAGCTTGTTTCGCTTTGTTTTGTCGGCTTTATTGGAACATTTTACGAAAACAAAATATACAATACCCGAGAAGTAAAAAAAAGTAAGAGAACCGATGAGAAAAGGCAAGAACCCATACGAAGTGCCCACCCTGACAATTTAAAGAAAAGTAAAACAGGAAATCCATAAATAAGTGATATTGTTCTACGACTTGTAACAGGGACAGACTCGCACAGGGGACCAGGTGAATATCATGTTTTTGTCAGAAACAGAAATCAGCAAGCTAAAATGGCTTTTGTTTACAAAAGATCTCACCAAGGCGTTTGACAGGGTACTCCACAAACTTCTCCTAATAAAACTTGAACGCTATGGTGTCTCAGGCTCACTACTGCAGTAGTTCAGGAGCTACTTGTCCAATAAATGTCAGCGTGTTGTCCTTGAAGGCGCCACTTACATGCTTGAACAGATGGAGCCTAGAATGGCCATATCTTTTAAGGCTTGCAAGTGTAAAGCCATGCACATGGCGAAGGAGAAGGAAACAACAACTCGAAATGTGCTATAATGTTAGACTCGCCACTTTGGATTTACTTCCTCTGGAATTTAGAAGAGACATCAGCGATCTTGTTCTCTTATTGAAATACAAATCTGCCTCAAAACTACCTCCAATATACATCAGTTTAGAAACTCTCTCAATATTTACTTCAAGGACAAACTCCCCTTATATCAGCCAAAATAAATCTTTGTATTTCTATTTATACGATTTGTTTGATATTCACCAATTTTTAGTGCTTTTGTATGTAAAGGGGGAGAATATCAATTGGGATGTAAGTCCTGTTTCCCGAGGCCTCCTGTCACATCGTTGTGACGAAGAGAATAAACTAAACTAAACTAAACTAACAAAGTTTCTGACGCCGAGGTCCTTTGTAGCCGTAAAAGGCTTTGTAGAAAAATATTAAATCCTTTATCTCTCTGTCATATGCTAGTGGTAGCAAGTTCAGCTTTAGCAGTCTATCCTTGTAGGATACCTCGCCTGGTTTTACTCTCAGGATCCATCAGCTATTCATCGGGTTGCGTGTCTCTGCTCCCGTTTGTTTTTGGTTTTGAGAGATGATTTTTGAGAAGGGGGCCAGATCTCCGAGGCGTAGCCCAATTTTGACTTTACATTTGTTAAATTTAGTGTCCTCCTCACTTTGACATCCGTTTACAGAGGGTAAGTTCTCTTCAGAAGGCCAAGCAATTTGTTAGCATGGCGGTAATTGAGTTGATGTCAGAGTTCCACAACGTATTTTTGGACATGACGACCCCAAGATTTTTCTCCGTTTTGTACTCGGAGAAGCTTTGTTGAAGCCAGAAAGTAATATTATTCATTAATCGATTTTATGTTCGCGTCGCGGGATAAAATCTTATATTTTGACACATTGAATTTGATGTTGTTTTTGGTGGCCCCATCTGTCGTAGTTAGTCAGGTTGTTCTTCTTGAACTCTCATCACAGTCGCTAACAGATACTACGCATCTATCGGAGCTTTGTTTTGTCCGCGTATAAGGCGGTTTGTTTTCCGTTTGGCATGATGTCTGGAAGATCGTTGATAAAGAGAACGAAGAGCACAGGCCCCAGAATGCTAACCTGGAGCACTCCGGAGGTAACGGGTGTCCATTGTGATGCAACATCATTTACAATTATAACCCTTTGGTGTCGGCCGTCAAGATAATCAAAAATCCGCTCAAGAATTTGACCCTTCATGCCATATATTTTGAGATAATTAAAACTGAGCGATTAACAGAATCAAAGGCCTTTGCAAAAACTACACGAAAAATCGGATTTGTTCAAATTCTACCTCGTTACCAGTGCCTTCGGGTTTACATCAGATAGAAGCGTATGCGCCAACTCAGTGCAATGCTTATTGTCAACCAGAGTGGATGTGGGCAAACTTGTGACTGTAAGCAGTTGTTTTGCCGCTTTTAAAGACAACTTAGATACCGTATAAGTGCCGCACTTGCCTTTTCAGAGGTAAAATCCAAGTTTTCATCCTGTTTTACGCAAACGATTAATCGACCGAGTACCAAAATGGCGTCGCAGCCAAACGTTTTGTCTCTCTGTGAGAAAAACTCCTCTCGGCGGAGCAAGCAAAGAAGAAAGAGACAAAAGTAAAACAGAGAGAGACCAAACTATGGAAGGTCAATCTGGAAGTGTATCTATGGAAGTTAAGGAACGACAGTTACAAAGAAGTGCTGCAAGTGGACACGTGGAGCGAAGCGTGAAGAAGTCAGTTGCAGAACCAGTGCCAGAGCAGGACGCACTGGTTCAAATGACTGCAGCACTTAAAAGCTCATTATCTGGCCTACGAAAAACGATAGAATGGGATTCATTGATCTAGGACAGCAAATACAATCTGATCTCCCGCCAAGTGACACTCTAAGCAAGGAAGGCGACTATGATGCAGAATCTGTTGCCAACTATAGTAGGTCTAAGGACCTGTCAGAAACAGATATCCGAGACGAACATCAACCAACGCCCTCCTTAAAAAGAGGAAATTAAACTCTGGAGAGTCGGACGATGCTTGTGCCCAAAACGACTCATCAGAATCGAGCAGCGGGATTGATAAACCAGCAATATCGCTGCAAATGGCTGAAAATAGGGGACCTGCCATTAACTCTCAGTTGGCAAAGCTGGTGGAGAAACTTTGAGAGAGAAGGCAAATGAAGAGAAGCTGACAGAGCTAAAAAGCAGTATGAAAAGCCTGAGAATTGTGATGCTCTGGCAGAAACTAAAGTAAACCAAGGGGTATGGAATAATCTTGAGGAATCAGCCCGATCTATAGACTTAAAATTTCAGAAAGTCCAAAAATGTGTGATCAAAGGCATCACATTAGTAGTTTTTGTTGTAAACTACTTGCTGACAACAGAAGACCCTTCTGACAGTGAGATACTTGTAACTCGTCTTATGGATGGAGTGCTTCTCTTGGCAAATGCAAACCAGGAGCTTAACTTCAGGCGAAGGGCATTGTTGAGAACTCACCTAAATGTAAATTACAGATATCTTTGTGCCCCATCTAATCCTGGTACTGGTGATCTTTTTGGGGATGATCTCCCCAAAGCAATCAAAAATATATTTGACACTAATAGGCTCAGCTCAAAGCTGACCAGAGAGAGTTCGCGATATTCCAGACGAGGACATACTAGTCTACAACATACAAATTCATCTCGTGGGCGGTATAAGGGTATCTCACATTGATCATATCGTACAGAAGCTTCAAGTCAGCCAAAAAGCTACCGCAGCTCCTTCCACTCGAAACAGATGCAGGACGGGAAGAGCAAGAGGAACTGATGCAGGTCAGTGTGCCAGGTTTCCCTTTTGCTGGTAGGCTTAAGCACTTTCTGCCAGCATGGCAAAAGATCACAGCAGATCAAAATATTTTGGATATAGTCTAACAGTGTCAATTAGAATTTGCTAGTAGTATACCACTTGCTCAGACATTAATAAGACCAGAAATTAATTTTGGTGAAATAGAGCAGGCAGTCATTGACAAGGAAATTGAACACCTGCAAGGTCTAGGAGTTGTTGAGCCTGCCAGTCATTCACCAGGTGAATTTATTTCAACCATTTTTTGTACGGAAAAAGAAAAGTGGAAAATTCCGTATGATCCTTAATTTAAAACGGCTCAATAAGCACATTGAGTATCATAATTTTAAGATAGATACTCTTTGGTCTGCTGTGAGACTTATGATGCCAAATTGTTATATGGCTTCCCTAGACCTTAAAGAAGCATATTTGTCTGTCCCAATTGCTAATGAACATAGAAAATATCTGAAATTCTATTGGAGAGGGGTACTATATCAATATACTTGTATGCCAAATGGGCTAGCTTCAGCCCCGAGATACTTCACTAAGCTACTCAAACCTGTTTACCCCACTTTGAGGAAAAAGGGTCATCTGAATGTGGCATACATTGATGACTCTTATGTGCAGGGCCAAAAGAAAGCTGAGTGTGCCCAGAATGTTGGTGATACCAAAGGTCTACTTGAAAGTTTTAGTTTTGTTATCAGTGATGATAAATCAGTCACAAAACCAACACAGTGTATCACCTTCTTAGGGTTTCGCTTGGATTCTGAATCAATGCATATTGCATTAACACGAGAGAAAAAAGGAAAAATTGAAGCAGTTATGTTCAGCCTTACATAGAAAAATGGACACTAAAATTTTGAAGCTTTCACGGGTTATTAGCACAATAGTTTCAAGCCTACCTGGAGTTCAGTTTGGGAAACTCCATTGTAGACAACTAGAAATAGAAAAGAACAATGCCCTAAGACACAATAAAGGGAATTATGACTCCTTAGTGTCCCTGTCAACCAGGGAAAAATCGGAATTGAGGTGGTGGCTTGAGAACATTGACCATTCTTATAACCCAATATCCGATGGCAATACCAAAGTTGAATTGGAAACTGATGCCTCTAAATTGGGTTGGGGAGCGTATTTGGATGGAGCCACTACTCAGGGTTTATGGTCCAGTACACAGAAACAGCTTCATATAAATGAACTAAAACTTAAGGCTGTTTATTTTGCTGTGAAAGTTTTTCACCACTGTTGGAAGGTAAATGTGTAAAAATCCTCAGCGATAATTCCACAGCAGTCAGTTACATAAATTCAATGGGGGGAACAAAACCCCCAAGATGCAATGAGATTGCTAATCAGATTTGTTCATGCTGCATAACTTATAGTATCTGGCTAACAGCTACTCACATTCCTGGTAGAGAAACCTCAGAAGCTGATAAAGATGTCTAGAGTGTTTAACGACATGACTGAATGGACCCTTAGTAAAACAGTTTTCACAAGAATTTTTGATCAGTGGGGAATGCCTGACATAGACCTATTTGGTTCACGCAGGGAATAATCATTTTGGCATTATGGCCAACTCAGGTGGCCTCAGCTTCTGCGAATGCTAACAGCACCTCCATCACTACTACCACAACACCTGGATCTGCTAACCTTACCCCATTCAAAGAAATTACACCCCCTCAGAATGAAGCCTTACTCTGGTGGCATGACGGCTGTCTGGCAGTCGTTCAAAAAGAGAGAAATACCGGAGATATCTTGCATGCTAATCATAAACTCTTGGAGACAAGGAACCTGAGGCAGCAGTATGGTACCTACATACGACGATAGATTAATTATTGTTCTGAACAGCAAATTGATTACCTTCAACCACCTATAGAGCTTGCACTTGAGTTTCTCACAAACATTTTCATGGGCGGGCTTTCCTACAGTGCAGTAAACACAGATAGGAGTGTATTATCTTGGCTTATTTCATTTAAGGATGGCAAAAGTTTCGGATGTCACCCTTTAGTGGTTAGGCTGTTAAAGGGAATGTTTCACAATAGGCCTCCTAGGCTCAAGTACTCTGCTATCTGGAATGTTGGTATTGTATTGTCCCATTTGAGAGGCAAGGCACCAGTGAAGGAGTTGTCCTTGAAAGAACTTACTTTGAAGCTGACAATGCTGCTTTTTCTTGTCACTGGTCAGAGAGGTCAAACAATTCATTTGCTTAATTTAGATAATATGATCATGCACGATGATAAATGTGTTTTCACTATACCGTGGCTTTTGAAACAAAGTCGTCCAGGTAAATGCAATCCTATTGTAACACTTTTAAGTGTTAAAAAGCCTTTAAGGAGGACAGTAGAATTTGTGTCCTTTCAACATTGAAAGGGTACCTTTCTAGAACCAAGCAATTGCGAGCGGCTGAATCTTTTCTGTTAATTAGCTATGTTAAGCCTCACAAGAGGATAAGTAGAGATACACTGAGTAGATGAGTATCTACTGTACTGGATAATGCTGGTATAGACAAGTACAAACCACACAGTATTAGACCTGCATCAACGTCTGCAGAAGAACGAAATTCTGTTAGTTTGGATAAGATTTTGAGCACAGCTGGATGGTCTTCAGCTAGAACATTTGCTACATTCTATGATAAACCCATATTACATGAGCCTCAGTTTGCTGATGGGATGTTGAGCACAGCAGTAACAGTAGAGTAAGTTGGCATTTGCAATAAATTGTTGTCTTGTTGCTTTGTTATGTCTGACTTCATGTGTCTGTTGCTGCGAAATCTCATGTTAAGCCCGAAGGCACTGGTAACGAGGTAGAATTAGAAAATTAAACGAGACTTACCTGTAAGTTGAAGTTTGATTTGGATTCTACCGAGTTACCTAGGTGCGAAGGGATTGCATGCCCACCCACTCTTCTCATATTGTTGCCTTCGGTTTTTTTTCATCCACATTCAGTCGATGCTTTGAAGCCTGAGTTGACGCATGCACTGCTATCTCATGTAATCCCTTGGCACCTAGGTAACTCGGTAGAATCGAAATCAAACTTCAACAGGTAAGTCTCGTTTAATTTTCTAATTTGCCAGGGTAGTAAATATGATGCAAATACATGTTTGCACCCATAGCAAAGATGGTAAATACACCATATTTGCTACACATCTGGGCAAATGTGGCATATACCATCTTTGCTATAGGTGCAAACATGTATTTGCATTATATTTACCACCCTGGCAAACTAGAGCAAATTCAAAGTTTCCTTCAGTGAAAGTCAAGGTGTAATACACTTTTTTTTCGAGGGGTTGTCCGATTGCGTGAAGAACGGCTAGTAGCTGTGTCACACATGGGCGATTTCGTAAAACCCCATGTTGCACCGTGTCAAAGAGAGGTTTGACGTGATAGTAGAGTCTGTTGCAGACAACGTTCCAAAATTCGGGTTCTTTTTTATTTTTTTGTGGATTGGCGTGACGTCCGCGGACTTCCAATCAGTTGAATGTCCAACATAAGTCCCTTGAATCCCTTATCCCGCCTCCTTTTTTTCTTCCATCCCGCTTGTTTTGGATTGATCGTCTCGATCCCGCTCAGCTAAAACGGTATTTTTCGCGTAAAAAGATGTTTTTTAAAGCTAAATCGTTACATAATTAGATGCGGTCTTTCCCTGTTGTTCAGTTTCATTAGAATATTAGCTAAACAACAATAATGCAACCAGTGGAAAAACTTTTGGTTGAAAACAGGTGGTGATTAATAAATACACAGGAAAATTATTGTTTTAGCAAATGCATGCCCACTGTGCTTTACGATGTACACTCTTTTTATTTTATAAGAACCTTGTTAATAAGAATGTTGTAACACTTAAAACAATGTATATGAGCCGAAAAAATAATATTCTCAAGTAAAGCGAATTCTCACATGTTCTTATATAACAAATTTATTAGAGGACAAATGTGAGTCACCATTTAGACGCTTCGTTTGTTTGGCTATGCATGCGAAATATAGACCAGAAATCAAGGCAGAAGTCACTTCAAACCAACTTAAAAATTTCAATATATGTACCGGCTTCAATTCAAGTAATCCACCCGGAGTGAAGAAAGGCTTTGCAAAATATGAAAGCCATCAGACTCGTAAGGAAAAACTCCAATGAGGCCATCCCTTTTTTTCTGTTTGCAGTCGTCCGACCGACGTTTTGCAAAATAAAAAAAAATCAGTAACAGCAAATGTGTGAAAATGACAAGCTGATTTATTCAATACTGCAAAAGTGTTCATATATTTCAAGTATCCAACTGTTTTCAATCATTTATATGATGATTCATTGTTCATATACTGTATATTACTGTTTCTGCATGTGAAACTCGAAAATGCATCCAATTCAACAGTAACGTCATGAACTCAAAAGTATGAGAATGAGAAACTGATATTTTTATTATAAAGCAGCATAAAGACCTACGAAATCTCTCTCTTTAACAAGAATGTATCTTCGTTATTACGTCTAAACAAAGGATTTTTCGGCATGTGTGGCCTTCGCCGTATTCTAAGAACAAGCAACAGCTACTTGGGTTTACACCCTGTGGAAACTGGCTATGAATAGATATTAATTGTTATATTCTATTCTGTTCTTCGATTTATATTCCTGCCTTTTGTGAAGTGAATAGCTACCTCACTTGCTTTTGGTGAAGTGAATAGCTACTTCGCTTGTTCTCTTATTTGCTCGCATAGCTGACTCATGACTTCGAAACTTTGTTTTAAACTGATTTGAAGTCGAGCCAACGTATTGTAAATTGCACTTAGTGCATGTAGCTAAATAAACGACATTCGCCGATGTACACATAAGTTTCTCCTTAATGGAATATTTACGGCCTGTGACGCAACTTTGAAATTGATTAGATTCTTCGAAATAATTAGTGCAGAGATCACACTTCTTCTGGCATTTACAACATCCTGATGCTTACATATTTTGTTCTCCATGTTGTCTAAATTTAAAAGGTGCAAGTAATTCCTTAAGATTCTTAGTTCTTCTAAATCCCGGCATAACGGATTTAGGAGGGGAAATATCCGCTGAAGTTCAGGCGAGGCACACAGTAGATGTTTATACTGCTGAATAATTCCCGAAATATTTGGCAGCCTAGGATTGTAATGTGGAACTAGTGGGATTACTTTCTTCTTGTCCTTTGTTTTGGACTTCAAAAGATCTGACCTATTTATTCTCAGGGCTTTGTCAAATTTCTCCGCAATGAGAGGTGTGGGATAACCCTGGCACTTGAAATATTGTTTATATTCATTACAGCGTTTGTCTAAACCCTCGCTGGATGAACAATTCCTATTTAGTCTAAGTGCTACCCCATAAGGAACTACTTGTTTACAATGTAAAGGGTGTGAACTGCTAAATGGCGGGTAAAGGTGGCTGTCTGTAGGTTTGGCGTAAACATCAGTAGAGATGAAGCCATCATCCAAGTTAAGAGTAAGGCCTAGAACATTTAAAGCCTTGTCTGAATAAACTAACTCGAACTTAATGGTCGGATACAGTGAGTTGATATAGTCGGCATGACTGCCGAGGAAAATAACGGAAAAATCACACAAAACGTTTCAAACTTCAATAAGGTTGTTGTTTGGCTTTACTTCGCAAACGAAGATTAAGGCTGTAGTCCACGTCTTACGCAAGCTCGCTGGTGGCTGACAAGGC
>JANSTQ010145494.1:0-12351 GCA_026167885.1 Bergia puertoricense
ATATAGATATAGATATAGATATAGATATAGATATACGTATACGTATACATATACATACATTCGTATACATACATTCATATACATATACATATACATACATTCATACATAAACGATGATTGGACCGAAGTGGTTAGTGTTCATTTGGTCGGCAGAGTGCTCAATACAAAGCAGAGCGGGATAAAATATAATATAAAATATATAAATGTTTTAGATGTTAAAACATAAGATGGATAAAATTGAATTTTAGCAAGTTTTACTTTTATCCTCAAATTTTAAGGTTCTGTGTTTGTTTGTATGCATGTATGTATCCATCTTACGTTTTAACATCTAAAACATTTACATTCATACATATGTATATAAATACTTACATACGTGATTTAAATATGCGCACATACATAAAATCATACACACACTTGGAAACAAACATGTACACATACGTACACACTTGCATACATACATACATACATACATACATACATACTTACTTACTTACTTACTTACTTAGTTACTTAGTTACTTACCACATACCGGTACATACATACATACATGCATACAAACACAGAACCTTAAAATTTGAGGATAAAAGTAAAACTTGCTAAAATTCAAGGTTTCACACTATGCTAGCATATATACAAACATACATGCATATATACATACGTACATAAATACACAAGCACACAAATACCAACAACTGTCTGGATTCTTGAAAAAAATTGCTCAGATGTCGAAATAGTTTGCAATGAAAAGTTCATTTCAAGCTCTAAAATTTCTTTTTTTTCAGATTTTTGAAATCACCAGGAGCATTTCTTCACGACAAAACTTGAAGGTGAGGGTTAATCAACCTAAATCGCCACTTTTCGATCTGCTTGTAATTTTTTATTAAGTGCGCAACGTCAATATCGACCAAATACAGCTAACAGATTCGTATTACCATTCAACTGATGACTCAAATGACTTCCCTTTCTCTAAAACACCCCGAATCTCTTGAATCAACTTGTTCAGACATGCTAAGTGGGGAGAAGAGGGATTGCAAAAGGTGTCGGCAGTGTGGGGGGCAGGAAGACAGGTTGGAGGTGAGTAGCAAGGTTGGAGAGCGGCAAGAGGAAGGCAAGGCGGGGTAGGAAGTAGGAAGTAGGAAGGCAGGGTGGGAAGGGGTAACAGGCTGGGGAAGGATGGAGGAGGGCAGGTTGGAAGGGGGCAGCAGGATTGGGGAGGCAAGAAGAACACAGGGTGCGGTGGGGTGGCAGGGTGGGGTAGGAAGGAGCAGGGGTGGGCAGGGGAGTAAGGGGGAAGGCTGAGCAACGTGTACACATACAAAATATGTCTATTAATCGCTCATACAGCGATTTATGAAGTAAAGGCTGGGAAGTATAGACTTTTAACGAATTTCATTTAGAGTTACATACCCTTCGCCCTCTTGATCCTGACACTCCTTGCGGCCCTCGCCGTCCGTCACGTCCCTGCATTAACAAAGAATACAACGTTTGAAAAAAGATAAACTTAAAAAAAACAAGAGCAACATTGAAACATTCTGAATCACGTGACAGGTGGTAATTGATGCAATTTAACAACATTCCGTTCAACACTAATGGAACCGTTGCGGTATTAGTAAATTTAAACAAACCAAATGAAACGACAATGACTTTTCAAATATTTAGTCTATCAACACAACTGATTAATGGGCGAATCCTATGGAAGTGTTGACTGAGTGTGAGGACCGGATGGGAAATTATTTGGCCGAGGTCATAACGTACAAACCGAGCGCAGCGTGTTTAATCATTTCAAAGAGAACAGTTATAGCGAGGAAGATAAGCCTTCATACGGTCCGCTCTGAAAAATACAACTGTAGCATCCGTCACGTGACGGGAGGCTTTTGTATGGAAAAATTCAAGCAGGGTCGTGTGTTGATTATCCTTATTTATCAGTAGAGCCTTTATCGATAAATACGCATTGACTTTGGTTACATATGAAAGATTCTACTCCCCAAACCGAATATTTAAAAATGCCCATATCAGTTGGCCAACATTGATAAGAAGTTTGAAAAACGAGATCTTGAGGTATTGTTCAAGACATCGAAAAGGTTATTACTATATCGCGGGCGACCAAGAATCATCCCAATAAACACGTGCTTAGTTAATAGTTAGAAGTTGTAGCAGTCAGTGTACCATGGTATTGATCAAAGTTTCAGCACCGCGCATAAAAACGGATTTCTCGTTGAGTAAACTGTAATTCAATTTTTTTTCCTAACAGAAGGTTTGCCGGTCCTAATTTAGCCCATCGCTTTAAAATATAAAAACATAAGTTCTTATTGCCCATTCAAAAATCTCAGTGCTCTAACACGTTTTTCCAAAATAAATTAAAAATTACTTATAATATCTTATCTTATATATATATATCTTATATGTTATAACAATAACAAAACTATAAATATCAGTAGAAGTGACGAAACACTAAAACTCGACTGCTGCAAGAACTTGAGCAAACTATAAGCCCTATTCAGTAATAATCCTTACACATGCATACACACCCACAAAATCACAGAGAAGCTGTCAGCCATCTTACCCTTTCGCCCTTTGCTCCTGCCTCTCCTCTCGCTCCATTCTTTCCCGCATCGCCCTAATGGAAGAACATGTGATACATAATTATCATGAATTCATTTGGATTTAGAGTGAATTCTATTCCTTTTTCTACATCAAGCAGTTTAACATTATATGTCTAAGGAAAGTATCACATGGTATTAGAGAGCTAAAGGAACGAGAACGAGAACGTCAACGGGAATGGGAACGTCGCAAAACAGTAGATTTAATTATAGAACACAATCACTTGACGTGTGATTTTAACCAGCTGGACACCCTATAATCGTTGCTTCAGAAAACAGAACGTGAAAAGCTCAATTTTGGAGTTTAGTTAAGAATGTGTACGTTAAAATATAAAACGAGTTATACAAACAAAAAAATAGGAAAACGGGAAGTTAAAAATCAAGCAGGCGTCATTGTCGACGCTCTCCTCCCAGTCGCTTAAGCTCCCTATTGGCTTCCGAGGGAAAGCGTATAAATTTAGTGGATTTATTTCAAAACAAGTTCAATTTAAAGATGCCACAGGAAGGAGGTTGTTTCAAGATTTACGAGTGGTTTGTAATATCACGCATACCAAACACCTCTGGTTAAAACGATTAAAGGAAGGAAAGTGAATGATATTGGACCAGTCGTCATTAGGGGCCAACAATCTAAATTTTGAGGGGGAAGGGGTGATTTGAAAAAATCGTTCAAACGATAGTGGAAAAAAGAAGTTTCTTCAGAACAAAGTTGTAACAAGGCCCTTGTATTTTGTCGAAACAGAAGTCCAGCAACATTTAACAAAAACGCTTTCCTACACAGACAAAATCACTTAAACCTCTCTTCTTCAAAAGGCATATGTTGGCTCATTAATAGGTTCAAGAAACTTAAATTATGTCAAATCTTGGACAAAACTTACACTTTCTCCTTGGCTGCCGGTTTCTCCCGCATCTCCGCGTTCCCCCTGAAAGTTGAAAAAGAAAATGATATTGTTCTAGGGAATAACATCAAGATATCTATGCCACTTACGTCCGACCAATAGAGGTTCACTACTTACAGAAATTCCTTGATCTCCTTGTTTTCCTTGGGGCCCAGAGGGTCCTTGACTGCCCTAAAAACGCAGGACAAACCACCTATTACCCAAACTGTTTAATAATAACGCTTACTGACATGTTCATCACAAGATTTTCACTGCCTAAAATAAACACTAAATAATTGGTTTTGGTAAGCTGACATCTTGAAACTATATTTTTTGGTCCACACAATGAAAGGTCATCACATTTAGAGTAGTTTCGCGTTAGCCAAGCAGAAATAAATAAGTTATTGTATGTACTCATTATGAAATGTTAACAGAAAGTTTTTATCTATTAATATAATACTGCCAAATTTTTATTTTATTTTCAAACTGTTCACCGTGCCCATTTCGTAACTAAAATAAAATGAAGAGCATTCCACAATTATATGCTTTTTATGTTTGAGTAACAGAAATGTTTTCCATCATGCGTAGCTTGTGTTTATAATCTAGGTAATCGAGTTATCGGGCGTTCGAGTTGTTGTGATCAGGTAAAAATGAAAATAATTTGGTAGAAAAATGTCTTCGTGGTTAGAGGTTCGAATAAAACGAAGGTTAGGGAAGTCAACTGCACCACTAGACACCTTATCACACCATACACTGACTACCAAAACTACCACAAATATGTTTCGATGTATGTTCCATTCTCTACTTTTCATACCAGTTCGAAACAACCAACCTAAACACATGGTAAAACGCCACACTAAATCGTACAATACCCTGCAATGCTTTGCAATGCTACGTCTTGCCAAACCAGGTAAATCCATCCAAGTTTAGGCTAAAGATAGCCTAGACAGCACCACAATGCATAACTCCCATAAGCATTCGACACCACATCCAAACTTACTGAGACCGTTCAACGCAACTTTTGGTCAAAATGTACTGGCTTTTCGGAAATCATTTATTAACAACGATTTATCTCTTACTGTTTACTGCGTTTGGCGATCAAGAACACACACCGAAAACTATTTGTATTATCGTTGTTATTACACTGGAAAAGATAAGTCCTCGAATACAACTTTCGCTTCGTGGAGGAAAGGCGAAAAAACTTACTGTTCCGGGGAGGGGACAGGGGTGGGGAGACTTAGGAGGTTAGGAGTGAGGAAATAAGGCTTAATTGTTTAATTGTGAGATCTATGAGAATGGACTGGTCAGCTATTTAGTCATTGACATCTTTATAGGAACATAAAGGCATTAAACTTTGATCCCATATCAAAATCAAACAATAAACTGCAACTGGAGGTAGGGTGCATTTTTAGAATCGTTACGGTGCCAACAACTACAATCCATAACGCCAATTTACTCACAACAGATCCTTTCTGTCCTGTGGCGCCGCGTAATCCACGAAGTCCGTCTGCACCAGCCATGCCCTTGGTACCAGGTTTCCCTACATCCCCAGTCTCTCCCATGTATCCCTTGTTTCCAGGAGTTCCCTCTTTACCCTGTAGACCTTTCGACCCCGTACGTCCAGGAGCGCCAGGTGATCCAGCTGCGCCGCGTACACCCTAAAACAGATATTACACAGTTAGGTGTGACGTCATTTGGCTGCATTATGTTCAAACAAACTCCTTAATTTGCAAAAAGTTATTTTATCAAGCACTATTTCCCTCGCAGATAGTTTATTCCCCTTGCAGATGGTTTATTTCCCTCGCAGATAGTTTATTTCACTCGCAGATAGTTTATTTCACTCGCAGATGGTTTATTTCCCTCGCAGATAGTTTATTTCCCTCGCAGATAGTTTATTTCACTTGCAGATAGTTTATTTCACTCACAGATGGTTTATTTCCCTCGCAGATAGTTTATTTCACTCGCAGATAGTTTATTTCACTCGCAGATAGTTTATTTCCCTCGCAGATAGTTTATTTCCCTCGCAGATAGTTTATTTCACTCGCAGATAGTTTAGGCCGTTGCAGTAATATGTTGTATAACAAAGAATGAGGCACCGAAAGTAAAAAAAAAGAACGAATAAAAAACAAAAAGTTGTAGTGGCCGTAACGGACGGAGTGTAAGAACAATTTTCTTTATTTTTCAACACATTTTCTTTAAAATCCTGGAAATTTAGAGATGTGCAATCTTGTTCGATCTCGCAATTTTTTGTTTTGATACAGTTTATTCCATTACTCACACGAAATCAAATGGCCAAGCAACGTAATGTTCTATTGCCAAGTTACTGACCCTACTTTTGCCTTAGCTATTTCATTGCTCGTGTCAAATTTTGAATCTTATTATCGGATTTATTTGCTTTCAGTTTGATAAAAACAATAACCACGCAGCCCCAGAGGTCTTTTCTCATCAGAACATTAAATAGAGATCTGCGGAAGGCCTGCTTTCAAAATGCAACGTTGATTAACCGCATGATATGTTAACTACAGATAAACAACCTTTTGTTGTTAAAACCGCCCTATATTTAGTAACAATTAATGATCACCGATTTTAAGTCTTATTCCACTTTCTTATAAATTCTTCTGAAGAAATGTATTTTCGTACACGTAGAAATGCATTTAAAATAACAAAGTAAATTTCAGTATAGATATGTCGTTCTCCAGGCTGTGGCAAACAACCCTAATTATTATGAAAAACCTTATCATAAAATATTAACGACCGACCGATCGACACTAAAATATTGCCAAAAGAACAAATATTTTGTTTTGGGACTTCCGCAAAAGCGAATTAAGTAAGTTCAAGGATGCACTCTTGTCTAATACAATGCCGGTTAGCGAACGAGAAGGGCCTGGCACTACAACCGTAACACGTCCCATTTCAAGATGGCGGCGCCGGGAAATTCAAAAGTGGAAAACCGCCTTTAGAAAACCTCAATTTGTGAACTTACAAAACAAAAAATCTTTTTTTCTGCTAGGCAGAAGACCTAAAGCTATGTTCAAAGATAATTTTAGGCGCAACTTTTTGAAACGGCCGAGGATCCCTTTAAGATTGCAAGAGGTTTGCTTGTGCCAACGAACTGCGCAAAGGACATTTTGGGTAATTTGAGTAGGGTACGCTTTTGTCTCACCCTCCCCCCCTCCCCCCTTCCCACGTTTCAAGACGCTCCGCCGCCACTGCAAATGCAGCAACAAGCGCAACCTCCCTCGGTTGTTTCATGTTATGTTTTCACGAAAAAAAATGCTGAAGCAAGCGGAAGGACAAAGAAGCTTTTCCTCTTGCACTTGTTTCTGTGCTTATTCAAGTGTCGCTTATAAAATCCAGACTACAATTGTTTCTAGCTACTAACTTCTCTTTACTTTAGTGTCTTCTTAACGTGAATGAAATTTGCACTAAAGCTGTTAATTCAAAAGTCACGATGCTTAAAGCAACAATTCACAGTTGTTAAAGAAATAACTAGTCTGTTTCTCCCAGTGACCAATTGCTCCAGACCGCGCCAATTCGACCATCTTCCTTGCCACGGTATACATATTTGTAAGTAAAATAATACAACTGGATGTAAATGGCCGAACAATAACAAACAGATTTGAATCACAATTACTGATAAATTTTAGAACGATTGAAGCACATCACTTCTTTCCTCTCCAGGAACTACGAAAGGAATGGTTTCTTACAAAAAGTTAGGTCTGGTTGTGAACCGAAATGATCCCAGAATGCAGTGCTCCAACACTACTTAGTTACTTCCAAGTGCTATTGCTTTGCACAATGTTCGTCTAAGAACCAACGCATTTAGGAAAATGCATTGTCTGAATAACTACTTCACAAGTTGTACCCACTAATATAATTTGTACTCGACTGTGTATTGTTCGTTCATGTAATATAAACACTTGTGGCATTGCTTTCTGGAACCTTTTGGGTAGTTGGTTGTGGCCCTATTTTCATTTATCGAGTGATAAACTCCCAAAACGTTTTGACTCGCCAAAAGGGCGAACCTAGCCCGTAAGGCATAATAATTGAGCTAAACCCTTCTATCTGTTTTCATGGTTTTGTCATCCTTTACCGAAGGGCCACGATATCCTGTGGGTCCTTTTCGTCCGATGCGTCCCTGTGGAATGAAATTGTATCAATAAAGTCATTATAAAAGCTACTATACTGGCGCTTCTTCAAAATCGCTTCATACGCCGTTATGATAATAATAATAATAATAATAATAATAATAATAATAATAATAACAACAACAACAACAACAATAATAATAATAATATGATAATAGTGATAATAGCGATAATAATAATAAATTAAAACAGTAATGTAGTTCTCATATACAGTGGAGCCTAAAAACAAGCCTTTAAGCGCTGGACATGAGAGATTAAAAAATAAAAGACTAATAAGCTATAACTGCATTATTGATAAACTTACGAGTGTGTCTAGAAAAATGCGAAATGAAAAAGTATAAAATGATACGGTATATGGCTATTTAAAAATAACCCGAGAAAATTACGCATTTGAAAATAAAAACGTTTATTAAAAGTTTTTTTTTTCAAAACCTCCATTGAATTGGTTGTTTTTAAGAGCCTCTGGAAGGTTGTTCCACAGTCGAGGCCTGCAATCAAAAATGTCTAATCGCCAGAGGTGGACGGTAACTGGTATAGGTCACATCCAACATTTAATAAACCCGAAACCATTCGCAGAATTGGACGAAGTTTTAGTTACTGATGATTGTTCTTGTTTCAGGGAATTTTAGATGTAGACATAATGAATATCAAAGTTTTACTAAAAATGGAAGAACGAATTTTAAAACCCATAATCGGACAACCACCGTGTGAATCAGTCAATCAATCAATCAATCAATCAATCAATCAACTAACTAACCAACCAACCAACCAACCAACCAACCAACCAACAAATCAATCAATTAATCAGTCAATCAAATTTATTTTGTCACGAGCCAATGATGTGCCGGCAACGGAAATTCTTTACAAAATGGCACGTGAAACTAAATATGAATAAAGTTAAAATGAAAAACAAAAACGTACCCAAATAATTATCAATCTTTATATTTCTAATCTAATTAGAAAATTATTTCTATTCTTAATACCTACGAGCACTATTTTTAAACATTAAAGCAGTTTTTCTTGCTTAAACTACAGTTGTGTAACCAAAAAAAGAAACTGATCCTTTTATTTGGCCATAAACAAAAAAAAGTCTAACGACCAAAAAAAAAATTACTTTGAAGATAAAAAAAAACAACAACATTCCAAATACATTCTTTCGTGTATGAGTTATATTTTTGCGTGTGAGAATTTGGCAATATGCACCAGTAACCTACGGAGTTTTAACTGTGTGAGTTTTGTTTGATAAGCGCGCAGTGAAGACGTAAAATAATACATTTTGAAATCTATCAAACCAACAATTTGTAGTAGAAACACAAATCCCCACTAATAATACTATTCTTTACTTTATTTTCCCTCATGTTAACTAATTTGCGGGATGCAAATGAAACCGATTTATGGATATATAAAGCAATTTCCATTAGTAGACAATTTTATTTTATACATTATATGTCTTGCTAAAGACGATTTTGCTAAAATCATCATACTTGAAGAAATTGGTTGAAAACTCATACAATGACCATTCATTTTGTTAATATTGAAGATCTGAACTTTTTTAAGACATCCATTTTTCAAAACCGAAAAGTTATTAATTTATATAAAATTTAAAACTTCGATGTCAGATAACGTAGCAGCGGCTTAAGAGTGAGTATCCTTACTTACCTGTTGACCAGTAGTACCAATTCGTCCAGATGGGCCGGGAGCTCCAAATGGACCCTGTAGGAAGAATAACCGTTAAATTTTGAAAAAATCAAACAAAAGATTACTATGCAATAGATCTTCCACGGATTCATCCAACAACATTGTTTTTATCTCCAGTAAATGTCTGAGCTGATCTCTTGGCCCCCTTTTTGGATCCTTTTTGAGATCCACGTGTGACAGGAATGGCAGCAGGGCAATACACGCTCCAATTGATAACCAATCCCACAGTTGAAATCGATTTGAAAATACAGCAAAATAAAATCAATAAAAGGTACGTCTAAATTATTTTTCCCGATCACTTCCGCAATAAAGTGTACAACACGACGCTCGTAAGAAATGCGACAATTAAAGTCTGAGCAACATTTATTATTCTCTTCAGACTCCGAAGATCACTTCAAGCGTGAGACTCGAATCACTGAGTTTTTAATAATTTTGTCTTTTAATAGTTTAATGGTTTTCTTACACCTTTTACATTTTACATTTTTAAACTTTTAATAATATTTTATCATCGCTCTGCACACAAGCAATTAGCACTCTACCGAGTCAGTGCCAACATTACTTTTTACAGTATTTAATATCCAATTATGTTATCTAATTATGTATTTGTATTTGTGTTTATGTATGTATGTATGTATGTATGTATGTATGTATGCATGTATGTATGTATGTATGTATGTATATATGTATGTATGCATGTATGTATGTATGTATGTATGTATGTATGTATGTATGTATATATGTATGTATGTATGTATGTATGTCTCTCTGGAGAGGTAAACTCCGAGACAATAAAACATGAAGATGAGTCAATCTGGAAGATTCGTGGGAGACATTCAAGGATCAAATGTATTCTGTAGGAGTGGAGGTTCTTGGTTTTGTTGATAGAAAGCATCGTGACTGGTTCGATGACAATGAGACAAAGGTCAGAGAACTACTCGAGCAGAAATATCGTCTCTACCAAGCTACATTGAATTGTAGCCCACTTGAAAAGGAGTCTGCTGAAAAGGCTCTCGGGGAGCATAAATCCATCCAGCGTAAGTTACGAAAAATGAAGAAGATATGGTGGAATAACATCTCTAGAGATACCCAAAACGCATATGATCTCAAGGATTCCAAAACCCTCTACAATCTAATACAAACTGCCTTTGGTCCTCAATCCTCACCAGTTACCTCTCTGAAATCCGCTGATGGAAACTCCACAATTAAGGATCCCGAAGGTATCATAAACCGTTGGAGAGAACACTTTTCCAATCTCTTCTATAACCCTTCTACTGTTGACAATCTGGTTTTGACAATCTACTACAACATGACATGCTTGTGCATATGAATATCACCCCTACGCTTGAAGAGGTGAAATTTGCTATTAATCTAAGAAACAGACGAAAGGCAACTGGACTTGATGGCATCCCTATTGAGTTGCTATATTTTGGCGGTGAAAATGTTACCGTGGCAATCCATAAGTTCATCACACATAGCTGGGAAGGTAAGCCTATACCCCAAGACTGGATTGATGGAATTTTGGTGTCATTATTCAAAGGAAAAGGATTTAAGTCGATGTGTGATAACTACCGTGGCATTACCCTCCTGGAGTCTGTTGGTAAGGTGCTTGCGCGGTTACTTCTGAACAGGATTATTGATAACATTTGTCCTAGAATTATCCCAGAGGCCCAATGTGATTTCAGATCAGGACGTGGCACTACCGATATGATCTTTTCTATGAGACAACTCCAGGGAAAATGCATTGAGCAGCATGTACCTTTGTATCAGGTTTTCGTCGATCTAACTAAAGCTTTCGACACTGTCAACCGCGGGGCGCTTTTTAAAGTGTTAAGAAAATTTGGTTGTCCACCTATTTTGTCCGTATGATCATTGAACTACTTCGTAACATGAAGGCTCGTTTCACTTTCAATGGAGCTTTGTCTGACGAAATTTCAAACAAGGGGGCATCCTCGCACCTACACTCTTTTCCATCTACTTCTCTGTGCTTCTCTCTTGTGCCTTCCTGATGGCGTGTACCTAGGATTTCGAACGTCAGGAAAGGTGTTTAACTTGAGAAGGTTTGATGCCAGGTCCAAAACAACAGAGGACCTTGTACGCGATTGTTTTATGCAGATGATGCAGTTTTTGTAGCTCACTCCGAATCTGATCTGCAACTCATAATGGATCGCCTTTCCGTAGCATGTGATGCCTTTGGTCTTACCATCAGCATCAAAAAGACAAAGGCGATGTGTACACATCCACTTGGTGGCCTCTACTCTGAACCCACCGTTCTGGTCAATTAAGGTAGCAGATAAGAGGTTGTTGACACTTTTCTATATTTAGGTAGCACAATCTCAAGGGATGGTTCGCTTGATGATGAAATATATTTCCGAACTGAGAAGACTTACGTGACTTTCGGAAAGCTGGAGTCAAAGATATGGTCGGATATAGCCATCAGTACCAAAGTCAATGTATACAATGCGTGTGTACTCACCTCTGCTTTACTCTTCTGAGACCTGGACTACACATCGTAGACACTTGAAGTGGTTAGAGCGTTTCCATAAAAAATGTCAACGTCAAATGGCAGTCAATGACACCAGACACTAAGATTCTAGAACTCTCTAACTCGAGAAATATTGAATCCATGATTGTTCTGAATCAGATGAGGTGGACTGGGCATGTTGTCCGCATGCACGACGCACGGCTTCCAAAGCGCCTCTTTATGGTGAGCGTAAAGCTGGCAAACGTCCACAACACAAATCCAAAAAGAGATTCAGGGACTGTGTTAAGGAAAACATTAAAGCTTTTGGTATGGATGTGAACAATTGGGAGGAGCTGTCCCGTGACAGAGATGAATGGAGAAAATCCATTAAAGATAGTAATAAGCTCCTTAAGGCTGGACAAATTGATAATGAAAAGCTGAAGCGTGTCTTAGAAAGGAGACCACATCTGAGTTTCCACCTGACTTTCATTCGTGGGAGTGTAATATTTGTCATCGTGTCCTGAAATCAAAATCTGGTTATGTTAACCACCTTAAATCTCATGACAATG
>JANSTQ010145505.1:0-12350 GCA_026167885.1 Bergia puertoricense
CCCCCCCCCCCCCCCCCCCCATTGAATCCATTGATCAATCAAAATGAATGAAAAAATAAACGTCTATGTAGGTGGCTCGGTAAAACTTTCCTCTCTCAGTGAATAGGGACCTCACAATACGATGCCATGAATAAGAAAGACTCCCGAAATGTATATATAGTGTTTTTATTTGTTTTATAATACTTTCATGAGTCAAATAATGCCTCTCTTTCTTTTTTCATTCTAGGGTCCCATTGGACCCAATGCCAAAAATTCTTAGTCGCCATGGCGACACCGACCTCATCCACACGAGTCGTCCTCTGAGTTATATAGAGCGGCTTTTTCCTTTTGTTGGTTGTGAGAATTCTTATAATTATGGGAGCATAGTTTTAATTTTTGCAATATATCGGCGTTTCCATCGAAATGTTATTTACTTATTGTCCGGTAAACAGACAGTCAATTTCAGATTAAACTCGCATACAGGGCTAAAACTGCTGCGGCAAAAGAAGTTTAGAAGCGAAAGTAGGTATTAATGGTTGCTTTAACGTGAATACGCATGCGCATTGTATTGACTAACGATAAACGACTTTCTACAAGCAAATGTAGATAAGACACAGGACGCAAATACTTCGAAATGAGTGGACTTTTCCCAACAATAAATCTCTATCGGATTTCTTTCTGTTTAATAATTGAATTCAGTCCATTTGTGCAAGACCTTAACTGTGTTGTTGTTGTTGTTGTTGTTGTTGTGTGCATAGTGACAGAACGATTAAGTTCTCACTTTTCTGAACTTCTGAGTTGAGAACATTTGTGGTAACTTAAATTACGAATTTGGTAGACGATCTCCATTTTGAACAATGATAAATGTGTCAAACGTCGAACGATATTGAAGTCATGGCGATTTCGAGAGAGAGGGAGAGGTCATCTTTTGATCAGCATAAAAACTAACATTTTCTTCAATTTCTCTCAGCTGGTCCGTGCTAATTGATTTTTGTTTTATCTGAAGTTTGGGACCAGGGTAGCAAAGTTAAAGACACTCAAAAGTTTCACTTACCTTGAAGGGGCAGTTTGATGGTTAATCCATACTGATAAAACTACTCGGTACTCTCCAAAGTCAGTTCCTTTCATTTTTACTCGAGTATATTGATAAAAACGATCTAAATAAGACAAAAGCTCTTTTAATAAATATAATTGTCAGGGATCAATGCATTTTGGATTTCTAGATTTCGTAATTGATAATCTATACTACACAGGCAACACTTAATTCGCTTCACCACTCGTAACTGTATTCTGTTGGCAATCGGGTGCCCACGAAATTGATCCATTGTACCTGAGTACCATATTTGCAACGTTTAAGGCAGAGTTGTGCTTGAATTGTTTGTGACAGAAGTTACTTTAATATGTATTTTTAACGTCTTTTGCCGAGCAGCGGAAAGATTGTGCATTCATAAAGTGAAACAGCCCCTTTAAAATGGCTCTTTCACGGCTTTGCGCATGTTCTGAGATTTATTGACAAGAAACCTGTTTCAAGCTAAAATATCTCTAAACAGTCACTGTTCAGATACCAATCTAACTTTTTCAGGAGGCAACTGCTTCGGATGGTCTGTTTTGGACGGCGATTAAGTTGGATTATAATTGTCACTTCTTATGTTACGGGCCGGAACAATGAAATAAATTGTTTTAAAATGCATTATAACCTTGGCAGAAGTGATCAATGCCGCCTTTTCAGTGGACTAAGATATTTTCTTTTGAAATTATTTTGACAAATAACGCAAAAACTAAACTTCTGAAAAAACGAAAACCCAGTGATTCGGCCACGAAAGAGCCCTTTAATCAGTTCGCAAGTAAACTCACAAAACGGTATGCTTGCCGGGTTTTTTTGCTCTGTCCCTGCTTGCAAGAACCTGATGGACTGAGAGTATGCTGACAGGAACTCGGCAAGTAATCCTGTTTAGCATCGCAAAATAAAACAATTTCTCGTTTGGAAGGATCGGATAAAATCCTTGAAGCTTTTGGTTTCAGACCAACCCCTCCCCCCAGAATTTCTATTTTGTCTCCGTTGGTTGGGGTATTTTTCTTTAATCTCTGTTTGTCATGTTTAAATAAATAACAGGAAATGGAGAAGGGACTGTATTGGACAAGATAGCAGCCACAATTATCACAGTATACGGAGCTTATGACACCGGAATAAGGGACCACACCCTTGACCAGCATCGAGCACTTTGCCCCTAAAGAATTTAAAGGCTATTATTAAAGAACCTAAACAACCTGGATTAGATATCAAATATATATATATATATATATAGAATAAGCTTTACAGGCTGTCTTGCCCAAGTTTTCAAACAATGATTTCCTGACAGTTCCTCATTCTGTTCGGACGAATGGCTAACGCTCGAAACATCAGCTTTACACCCAATATTAGGCGAAAAACAGACCATATCAAAACTTGCTGATCAAAACGAATATTCAGATTAACCGCCTACGCAGAAAAAACGTTTTTTCAAAAGTTGCCAAAATTATGTTTGTTACAACGGGGTTTTTACCGTGTAGTTCATGTGCCATAACCGGATTCTGTCAGCCATAATTGTCTCTTCAAAGTACATATGATCAATTCCCGTATAGCTTTTACAAGATCTTAAAGACAATCTTCTATCATATATACTTTTTCTCGGGATATCTCCACACATTTTTTAAAATTGTTTATCACAATAATAGCCTAGTTTGCTTCTCGGTCACGGAAACTACTGATCTTAATGTTGGTGTTCTATATGAGTTCCCCTGGAAGACAACTGGATAAAAACATCACCAATATTTAATTCCCCATATTGGCAGACCGGTCAATATCCATACAAGGGATTTTAAGACTCAACGCCCACTGCTACTGTGAGGTCATGTCATTTTTATGGGCTGCATAAACCAGTTTTATTAAATTGTTGTAGTAACAAGGATGGCAAAAACTGCACGCAGCGGGCGATTTTATTTTTCACGCCCACTTCAAGATATGGCAGGTCACGGCTCGTTAGATATTCCCATAGTCAAGTAACAGGGTTATTCATTGCTATTTATGGTTGTTTATGGTTAGTTATGGCCGGTGATAAGTTTAAGGTTGGGGTTACGGCTACTTTTGTTTTGAAGAAAAAATTTAAACAGTAAAACTTTGAAGTGATCAGTGTATTGGCAAAGGACTGTGATTTCAGTTTTGGTTATCCCAGGCTCATTATACCTGCTTTTCCCTGTTTTGTTTTGTTGCCTGATTTTTTTAAAAATATTTTGAAGTATGAGTTTCAGTTTAATACCGCTTTTCACACATTGCAATATTCTTAAATGCCTGACCTCAGAGATCTAACCTTCGAAGCAAACACCTTGGCAAAGAGCTTTTTGTTGAATGAGGGAAGATTTCTGGTGGGCTTGTGTGTTCAAAAGCACAGGGAGTTGTATGTTATGAGTAAGATTTTAAATTGAATGTTTATGTGGAGTGAGCAAATGTAACTGGTTGGCAATAGGAGTAAGGGGCTTGTCGTTAATTGTGCCAGGAAAGGGGCTATATATAAAAAGGAAACTGACTGGTGGGCCACAAAACTATAATCAGCATTTTGCCGGAAGATTGGAGATTGATCAGTCTCACCAAAACCAAGTCAAAGATAGCCAAGGGCTACATCAAGATAAGTCAAGAGCTTGGACTATGTAGAAATCAGTTTGACCCCATTTCCACCCGTTCCCCTTTTCCCAGGAAATTCTACCGAATTTTAGGAATTCAGTGGGGTTGATAGGTCCTAGCTCCTAAACATAATGCCAAACGTGTACTCCCAGTCTCAATTTAAAATTTTCTGTGTTAAAATACACTCGTGCAAATGCAAATCGATACAAGTAAAACAACAACAATAATCTTTATTGTGCTCTTGGATTTACAGGTTTCTAGTAAAAAACAGATTGATAATTGAGCACAGCCATTTAGCCGATAGCAAAGGCTAATCGCGCTAAATGACTGGGCCATGAGGAGATAAATTTACTTGTTGTCTTAATTTAGGGGAAAAGAGACAGTATAAATACACACAAAAAGTTTATATACAATTAATCAAATAAAACATACAAACGCACAGACAGAACAAAGAAACTAACAAGTACATCAATGTAACTATTAATAGCTGAAAATAAGAAACATCGGGGGCTGAAGAAGATATAATGGGCTGTTTATTATTCTATTATTCCTGCTCGAAAGGTTTCGTTATTCCATTATTCCAGTCAAAAATATAATTATTCCTTACGAGTTTTTGAAAACATTATTCCGCCTAAACGGCATTATTCCATTATTTCCTCCAAAAAGGGGCATTATTCCATTATTCCAACTGCAAAATTTCTGTTATTCTTATTCCATTATTCCTCTTTAGCCCCCGATAAAACACAAGACACCAGACACTAATAAACCAATGCGGCAAAATAAAGTTACCTTGAGCACGCTATACTTAACACATCTTGAAATACAAATTTAAATGATGTTCTTCCTTATATATATAGAACATTCAACACCCCATCTTAGAACAACGAAGGTAACTAGATATGTCTGGGCCATCATCTATATCTGTGTGTTTGGAATAAACGTACATTTGTAACTGGAGAGGTGTATGATTGGATATGAAACCAATCACAAACTGTTTGCTCAAATGCTCTTTTTTTTTAAAACTTTACTATGAATAGTTGACCCACAGCATTAGAAAATTGATCTTTCGAAAACACTTTGATGACAGATTTTCCTGATCGGGTGTGACAAGACCGCCGCAGCCCACACGGGTTGCTTCACAACTTGGCCATGAAAATTCTTTATGGCAATCTATGATTGGTTTAAGGGCGACAAGGAAGAGCATGAATGCTAGAATACATTAGTTTCACGAGTTGGCAGACTGGTTTCTCCGAGGGAGAGACCTCTCGCAGGCTACCAAAGTGTTCATTTCTCGCAAAATGTCCCCAAAGTCACAGCTGGCGAAATTTTTCCCCAAAGGGATTACTGCTGGTACTGAAAAACTACTTCCAAAGTGCTTAGTGGTGGCGAAAATTCTTCAAAGTGTTCACTGGTGGGGAAATTTCCCCCAAATGCTTCAGTACTGATGGCGAAATGTCGCCAAAATGATTACTGCTAACGAAATTTCCCAAAAAGCTCACTGCCAGCGAAATTTCCCCAAGCGTTCACTGCCGGCGAAATTTCTCCAAAGCGTTCACTGCTGGCGAAATTCCCCCAAAGTGCTTACTGCTGGCGAAATTATATCCAAAGCGCTCACTCTGGCGAAATTTCTCCAAAGTCCTCACTGCTGGCGAAATTTCTCCAAAGTGCTTACTGATGGTGAAATTTCTCCAAAGTGTCCACTGCTGGCGAAATTTACCCAAAGTGCTCACTGCTGGCGAAATTTTCTCAAAGTGCTCACTGCTGGCGACATTTTCTTAAAGTGCTCACTGCTGGCGAAATTTCTCCAAAGTGCTCACTGCTGGCAAAATTTTCTCAAAGTGCTCACTGCTGGCGAAATTTCTCCAAAGTGCTCACTGCTGGCGAAATTTTCTCAAAGTGCTCCGTGGGCTACTCGCAATAAAATATTATTTCCAAAGTGGTGCTTGATCGTCGCAAGGCGAACAGTCCAAATTTGAATCGTACAGACCTGAGAATAAAACACATCGTTTCTCAAAACTAATAAACTCTAAAACCGCAACTGGTCATCAGTAGGATTCTTAAATATTTGCCATTATGTTTCGCACCATTAAACCATACCCCAACTGTGGAACTTTACGGAAGCGAAGTACCCTCTACTGAGTATTAAATAACTAAAATGAAATTCTTACACCCAAGGACTCCACCAAATGACTGAAGACAAATACAGACTTGCCACGTGCGCTCAAACAAAACGTAAACAGACAAAAAAAGCGCGCAACGAACACAAAACCGTAATTTACCGAATCAAAACAATTATAAACCATTTTGATCAAACAATATTTGTAAAAATAATAAAAAACTAATTGAAGCATGCAGCTCAGGCCTTCTGTTTACACTATATCAGATAGCTTACGTGCTGTCATAAAAACCATAGCTGATAGGCCTTCTGTTTAACCTTCGCTTTTTCCGGCACACTTCACGTGCCACTTCAAACGTGAGATTCAACGCATTCGAAAGTGATGCAGTCACGTATCTGCGTTGCCTCAGAAGGCTTACAGTCCAATCTCGTGTTCCACAGCCCCAATCTCTTCTTTTTCACAGCCCATCTTGAATTTTGGCAACCGGCAGTCCTGTCTTTATTTTCACAGTTCTGTCTTTATTTTTCACAGTCCTTTCTTCATTTTTAGACAGTCTAGTCTTTAATTTTACAATCTAATCTTTCTGTTTTCATGCCCCGTCTTTATTTTCCCAGTCTAGTCTTCTTTTTTCACAGTTTCGTGTTTACTTTTCACAATCAAGTCTTTATTTTCACAGTCACGTCTATATTTTTGACATTTCAGTCTTGAGTTTTCACAGTCAAGTCTTCAAGTTTTTGGACACTAAGATTGATAGATCTTCTTGTTCATAATGTAACGAAACGACTTGCACTTGTGTATACCCACGAAAACTATCCGATCCGGAATAATTGTAAAAACGAGGCCTTACTGTCAGTTACACCTAACGCCGCTTTGCCTTCGCACACACGTGTGCATCAGTTGAAAAAGTGCCTCCTGTTTACACTGTAAAACGGCTTGTGTATCAGCCAGGAACAAAAACTATCCGTTATAGTTCAACAAGGCCTTGTTCTCAATAACACTACACGTCTCGGCTTGGCACACATGTGTGCATTGAAAAATTGCCTCCTGTTGTGTGTAACGGAACGATTTGAGTGTCGGCATAAAATTCTATTTCGCAAATTGAAAAATGTAAACTCAAATTCTCTTTGGACACCGCTTCCTCCCTATTCAATAAATTATCAGAGTATCAAGATTTCTTCGCTTCCTAACGAGCTATATTCATTACAAAGCTACTACCACTGCAAGATTTTAGTTTATATGATTTTCCATTAGTCGCCAGCCGCGTAGCTGCCTTTAAGCCAGTAAGTCCGGGACTCAGTTACAAACATTTTTGAAATATTATCCAAACCTTTTTTTCATACAGTTAGATTTCTCGTGATTTGTGTATAAAGCTGCAATAAAATATGAAAAAAACGTCTGTATTATCCTTAAGCATATTCTTGACTCTCCTCCCCCGCTGCACTCGCGAAGTTTTAGGAACAAGCTTACAAACCAAAAATGGCCAGCTACGCTCTAGACTCCTCCGCAGGCAACTCTATTTTTGTTTTGGGCAACGAAAATGTTATATGGCAGTGAATGATATCTAATGAGCGTTAATGAATCAAAATGATAGCAAGGGAAACTGGGAGCGAATAAAGGAAAACAAATACTCGCGCCTCGCTTCGCTCGGCGACTCGCTCGGGGCATTCGGCCCGCCAAATCGCAGTATTTGTTGACAGAAAAACCTACTAGAGTTACTTGCGGAGGAGGCTAGCTACGCCCCTGGTCGCCATTCTATATCCTAACTACCAAGTTAAAAATAGTTTTTCCTTCTTAGTTTTAGATCATAATCTTCTTATTAACTTTTTTCTACGCCTCAATGCTGCATTAAAGACAGATATCAGTTTGAAATAGAAATTTTACGTGGAATAACCATAAAGGAATTCGAGCCAGTTAGCCAGAATTATGGAATTATTGAATTTAATTTATCGGTAAACGAAGCCGACGGACAAATCAAAAACTAGAACAAAACAAAAACAATTATTAAAACCGTCACAAATCAAATCATTTTTTTAAAATCACAGTGTAAAGATACCATAAAAAGGTATTTTTTAAAGTTCAGTATTTCACAATATATATGTGTATTTTTTATATTTTATATATCAGTTATATATATATGTTATATATATATTTTAATTTTGGCCTTGAATGACTGAACCCTTTCAGTTCCAAACACGATTTGTAATATAATGCTAAATTCTCCTAAACTGTATCCATACTTTCCTTAAAAACATCTTGGGAGAATTTTGTTTTTAATATTAGATAGCATGTTGTGATCGTCTTCTTTATTCTCTCTGCCAAACAACTTCCTTTGTGTAGATATTGTAAGCCGGAAAAGATACATATTGATAAACTAGCTGATGCTGAATGACTTAATAGGAGCTTTTACAAAATGGAGGAATAGGATATTGATGAATATTGGCGATTTTTAGGACTCTTCGCGGATGGCGGTTAATAAAACCATCATCGGTCCATGTTTTAAAAATAATCGTATTTTGAAGGGTTTTAAAAGACCTTATTAAAGTCTTTCACATTTCACCACATTTATCAAGGCAGGATACAAAAAATTTACATATATTTTTTCGTTTAAAATTCAAATCATTTTCCGTTTTAGCAAAGATGTTGTTTAGATTTTAAAAACGGATATCAAAGGGCGAGCTTATGAGCCACTTGGCTCGGGAAAGGATTTTGCTTTTAGATTAAAGATATCTTTAGAATGACGTAGAACGTTAAATATGGCCATAAGTGACAATGTGATAGAGAATTTATAGAAACAATTTCCACAAGGAAGCCAAGTTTTATGAACTGAATATTGCAATATATAGAACGAGAGGTGTGGTGCTTATGAAAGTAAAACTAAATCTGTAAATCTTGTTCGTTAACCTCGTCTGGAAAGTATCTTAGCAATACGGTATCATAAAGTGAAAATGTAAATCCGTTACTTATTATGCTTTAAATGAAGGAAGGAAAAGATGAATTTATGTGAAAAGTGTCACGATATTTTGGCACTTGTTTGTACTTTGTGACTTTCGAAGGCTGAGAAGCCAATCAGTTGCACAAAGCTTTGCCACTTGACCAATAAAAACACCTATTTGTGATCACGTGCCAACTTTTTAAGTACGTTATATTATCTCAGTGCTCCGGAAAAACAATAGCCTGACATAAATATACTCATCCACATTTGTTGAATGTGTTTCGTTATTGTGGTTTGTAATGTGATGTTATTCCGCAAAATCAGTCCAATTGTACAAGAAAGTCAAGGTGCTTTTGTGAAAAGAAATCGTAGCTGAGAAAGTGGTTTGGTCATCGTGGTTCGTGAGAGGGAATGCTCGATTTGTTGACATGTTGCAAGGTGTTTGCTCACTGAGTGCACTGACCGAGTTCCGAAAGTTTGTATGATTTTGTGCATCATGTAATTTTTGACGTAATGGTTTGCCTGATGCTTTGGTTTGATTCACGTAAATTGTTTCAACGATCATACCGAAGGACTACAATGTGTTTTACAACGTAATCGAGCCTGCTGAAATGAAGACTCGAGCGCGAATGGAACAGTTGAAGACCGTGGAGTTGAGCCGTGGACCCGGTGGATTTGGCTTCACTTTGTCTGGCCAAGCACCTTGTGTTCTGAGCTGTGTGTTGCCTGGAAGTCCTGCACATAAAGTGGATCTAAAACCAGGGGACCAACTTGTAGCTGTCAATGGTATATCTGTGGAGGAGATACCACATGAGCAAGTTGTTAAACTAATTGCCCAGTCGTCGGATGAAGTTGTGAAATTGGCTGTTCGAAAACCATTGGATTCGGTGGGAAGGCATTACCCCAAAATACAGACTGCCCTTCCAAATTCTAACGACGAGGAGGAGGTTAATGTGAATATACTGAACCGTGTGGATAAAGTAGTCGAAGAACTGAAATCAGGGCAATTGTTTGTGAAATCGAGTGCTGCACCGCTCTCCTTTCCCAATGGACATTTTATTACCGAGGGGGAAATTGCAAGCGACGAAGAGCTGAAAGCTTCATTCACCGAAAGCATGGAAGGAGATAGCAGTCCTTCCATCTCTATGACAAGGAAAAAAGCGATCGATCGGAACAAAACAGATCCAGAGCCAAAAGAATCAACCCAATTACCGAACCCCAGTCATGTTCCCATCAAAAGCACGTCGACTGTTCAAGTGGCAGAAGCCCAAAATAGTGCACAGCTTCGAGCGGTTGTGGGTTATTTGGGATCGATTGAATTACCAGCCAATTCAAATTTAGAGACTGCCAGCTTAAATGCGATTCGAAGTTGCGTTCGCCGACTTCGAGCGCAGCAAAAAGTACAGATTTTGTTCCTTATGGAAGTATCTGTTTGCGGTGTAAAGCTAATTTCTGGAGATGGAAAAGCGATTGTCACGTACCCTATTAAGTCGCTTGCCTTTACCGGCGTTTGCTCAGATGATAACAGAGTGTTTGGAATTGTGACCCGGAAATGTAGGGATGATTCGGATGAGAAGAGGCCTTCGAGTTCTCTTAATGAAGGCAGTTCAGTTGACGCTGAGAGTACGACAAACTGTTCGTGTCATGTGTTCAGTGTTGACCCGGAGCTTGAACCTCACGAGGCTCATGTTGTTACAGCCAAAAACTTTGGTATTTCATGTGTCCATCGCGAAGATGGTTTTGTCTGTAGAGACTTTCCAAACTCTTCATCTCCAGTTCTTAAGGCAATTAATAGTTTATCCAGAGAAAAGACTGCTTCCGAGCAGGGAAGTCGGACAAATTCAATCAGTAGTGATAGTGAATCGACCTTCGTTTTGCCAAGAACAAGGTCTTCATCAGTAACAAGCCAATCAGATTCCTGCTCGGATGCAGGCACTGTTACACAGGTGCTTTCAGAGAGTAAAACACAGGCACAGGCAAAGGCAAAAGTAAAAATTCGGCATATATCTGTCACTGCAGTGCCTGTGGAATGCACATATGGAGAAGACACTAAAAGCAGTGCAGCCAAAATTGAAGCCCAATGTACACCTAACCAACAAGAACAGCTGTGCCATGGCAGTTCAAGAGAGGAAAAAAAATCGTCAGGCAAACTTGTTTCAGACAAGGCAGTTGTAAAGTCACGGACACAAGTGCCACCATTAGAAGCTGTTAAGGGGGAAAGTTATGATAATGAGAGAAATGACTCAGGTGTTGGATCTGACTCATTTCAGATACCAAATGATTCTGAAGTACTAACCTGTTATTATAATGGAAGTTCTGTAACACCTGTTGTTAATGTTTCAGCATTCCATTCTCGGGATAGTTCTATTGATTCCCAGATGTCGCTGAGCTCTCATCACAGCTGGGCGACAGATCCTGGAAGTATTTCAGACACAGGTGCGAAAAGATGGCCACCACCCTTGCAGCAGACATCAGACCACAGCGCTCAATTTTATGTGCCCTGTGACCATGAGGTATGTGTTATAAGGTTGTCTGATCATGCCATAAATTTATGAACTTAAAAGCCTTGTATATAAATTTGTGTTTGAAAGGGGCTTTGATTGGGCTGAATATTCATGTGACCAAGTGAGATTAGTCACCAGAAAAAGGGGGTATTCAAAGTGTGTGTTCACTCAAAATTCCCAAGTTTTGACCTCCCTCCCCCTGTTTATTTTTGTTCGTTTTGTGATGACCCCCCTCTGTACATACTGCTTCAAACTTCGACTCCCCCAACCATTTAAATGAAAAGTTGTGAAGTGGCTAGGCCTAGTCATAAAAGCCCAGCCAGCACCGGGGTCTAAAAGATATCCCTTTAGACGCAAATCACGTCTAAATAACAGCTTTTAAACCCCTGGTGCTGGCTTTGAGACTAAAAAGGGTGCATGCTTTCTAAAAATGCAGTAAAACACTTAAAACCACAAAAAAACGTTCTCAGATCTACAGTAGGAGAAATCCAGAAGAATAAAAACTTTGCCCATTGATTTTTTTCAGAGCGAACGTATACAATGGGGAACCCCCCTCCCCCATTTGTTTTCATTGACCCCCCCTCTCTCTCGGGTAAACATACTTTTTGAATGTCCCCCAAAGAGAAAATTGTGGAACAGATGCCCCAACCTTTGCAAGGTCACATAACCCTTAAGCCTGGTGGATAATGGCTGAATGATATGAGAACTTAATAGGTGTCTTTAGAGTGGAACAATGCTCCCCATATGATTGATCCAAAGCTTACACCATGGTGAAAGAACCATCATCTGATGGCTGAATAACAATCCCTTGACTCTGAATAATAATGCCAAAGCTTGCTTTCCTATGGAATCCTCTGAATATGGGCACTGTTATTCCAGTGGCAATATTTAACACCATGCTACAGTTTCAGAGTTTCAGAAATTTATTTTCTCTTTTTTTTCCTAGTTCCACTTCAATATTCTGTTCATCCAAAGAAAACTGATTCCTCAACTATTAAGTTATTGGAAGCTAAATGGAATACCCCAAGTCCAGAGTTTATAATAAATATATAATAAATAAAATAAATGCAGCATGCCATTGTTTAGCCTGCCCGCAGACGTTAATTCTCCTTCGCCGCGGGAAGCGCTCGGAGAAACACGTCTGCCGTATCGAGAAATTA
>JANSTQ010145527.1:0-12348 GCA_026167885.1 Bergia puertoricense
TCGTGTTTAGTTAGTGAGGGGTTCATATTAACGAGGTTCGAGTTTAGTTAGTGAGGGGTTCATATTAACGAGGTTCGAGTTTAGTTAGTGAGGGGTTCATATTAACGAGGTTCGAACTAGTGACCGAAAGTTTTCAAATAGATAATAACTAAAATCAAAAGTAGAATATAAATTTAATAAAGTCAACTCGAGTTTTACGATTGATACTGATGGTGAAAGAATTTCTCTACTGTCGTACTGTAGTCAACCGACAGCGGGCGACCAGCATGCTTTGCGCCAAGTACCGCCGCTCCAACTGCACAGCTTTCCTTGAGCCTGACCAAGGTGAACGACTTGACTCTGCTCTTGGAACCCAGGCCCTCGATGAAACCTAACGACAAACAATCGTCTCTCAATTAAAGCAATAGGACTGGGTTGCGCGCCTCCAGGCAACAGAAGCTTGTTCATCAAAGACGCGAAAGTGTACAAAGCTGAAGATTTACCAAAACAAAGGGTTCGTTAACAAATACAATAGGCCTTCGTCGATTGCAACTTAGGGGTTTGTTAAAATGAATTCCAGCTGATTGAATTTAAATGATATATGTATATAAACAGAGTTAATTCATCAGGATTTAACAAATGGATAAGCAATTCATTAACAGAAAATTTATCGATTCGGTAAACGTTTATACGTAAATATTAAAACTAACTATGGTTACATATAGCTTACATATACTAAAAACGACTTTCCATGAATGCCAAACATTCACACTTCACTGTAGAACGCCTTCGCGGAACAATGTTTTCATGCATTGCTTTTCGTCTGCATGGGAGCGAGGAATAAACAATCCACTTTGAAGCAAAACTTGTTGTAAGATAAGTAGTAAATTTTTCGCCACAAGTTCTCTTAAAACTTTCACTTCTTGCGATTGAATTTTGATCTGTTTATCATGTAGTTGAGCTCATCGCCTTTGTCCTGTTTTTTCAATATCGCGTCCTACTTTGTAAAGTCTCGATTGAACTAGGATGCGAAAGCTACAAAAAACGGCTACTAAAACTTGTTTGTTAGGATGTCTGATTCGTCTGTAAATTCGAAGCCCGGCCCAAACTCCGTGTCGTGTCCTTGTGCAATTTATTCCAGACGACTCAAATGTATAAATGGGTACAACTTCTGCTGCAGACTAGCCTGCGATGTATTGGTGTCCTGTTCAGGAGGACATTCAGACCCTCATGATCCGCGCAACACTGGGGAAACCGGATATAAGCACCGGCCTTAAGGGACGCTTGGCTAAGGGAATGATTTAGCTTTTATAGTGACCGCGAGAGTGAAGTGAAGGACCGAGCACCTGAGTTTAAAAGTTGGACTAATAGTTTGGGAGTTTGTGCTTTGAGAATACTTGTGTCTAAACAAGCTTCGCAATGACGTTGCGAAACAAGTCAGTGGAACAAATTATTAGTGTATGTGTTTCTTAGCCTGAATTTGTTAAAATAATCACGAAACAATGTTGCTTCAGTCATTACAGAAAAAAGAAAGGCGTTATAATTTCCGCAAGATTATTTTATAACTTACACACTGTCAGTAATGGTCCCAGCCATTTGTCTCACCGGCAGCGACTGATGTCGTTGCGAGATAAGTTGAACTAAAATTCGCAGCGAGTAAGGAGTTTAATTATTCGAAGTTTCCGTATTTTGCTGCATAAGCACTACTCAGTTTTCGATAAACCACAAAAAAATCAAGAGATAAATTAAAACGAAAAAAAGATAAATGCAAAAGTACGTGAACGAAAGAGGAGATATTGTGTTCTAATGGTCAGCAAGGGGTCTTTACCTTCTTTTAAGATCTCCCAGCTCCTCCAAACTGAGCCAACACACACAACCTGTAAACCTCCATCACAACGAAGAAGTGACTAGGCGAAAACAAACACGAAAAACTGTTTCAATATAGACACGGTAATAAACCATGCACATAATAGCAGTTTCATCCTAACTATAATGTAAATATAGTTGTAATCTTTCATCATGCCTTGCAATTTGAATGTTATGCTTTTTACGGGTCAGTCTTTTTTGAAATACACTTGCAGCTCAGTGTATACAGTCAACTCTCTCTAAGACGGACACCGTCGGGACCGGCCCCAACTGTCCGTCTTAGAGTAGAGAGGTGTCCGTTATAATAGAGAGTCGAGGTATAACGTGACACCAGTAAATCTAAGATGATAAAGCTGAACCTATGCACAGTGAATACACGTCTGGTTAAAGTCTTACTTGAGCAAAATTTACAAACTGGAACACGTATTTGGTTACGCAATTTGCTTCCTCAAATCGTAATTTACTGTCATATCCAGCACCTACATTTCCGTTTTGAGGTATTTTTCACTACATAAAGCACTTCTCAAGTGTTGACGGTTTCAAAGTGTCCGTTGTCCGTCTTTGAGAGGTGTCCGTCCTATAGACAGTTTAGTTACAGTAAAATGACTGAAACTGAACGGCAGGGGCCTACACCAGGTGTCCGTCTTATAGAGGTGCCCGTTAAGAGAGAGTAGACTGTACACATACAAACTGGAATGCACACGTATTAAAAAAATTCACACACAATGACACAAACATATTCACAATGGCACGCACATTCATACATCGTGTAAGCACACACACACACACACATATACACACGCTCACGCACGCACATAGTAACAGACGACACACACAGACACAGTAACAGATAACGGCACACACAGACACACACAGTATAACAACCACACACACACAAACACACACAGACACTCACGTCGTCAACTAAAGGTGAAATAGCTCGGATATGAATTCCAAGGATTTCCCCTGCTCGTCTGAAGATGTGAATGCAAAGAGGGTCTTTGGCTTCTCTTGCTCCTAAAACAGAAAAGCAGAAATCGAAAAGCTTCACAGAGATAGAATTAAGTATATCAATACAGATGCAGCTTTGTAGACCCAGGGTCAATCAGTCTCTGATGAGCGATCGCGAGGCAATGATACCGAAAACCAAATCGCGATGACAGAGGAAGAGGTGAGGGAAATATCTCGACTTCTTTTTAAACTGATCGTCGGTAGGATTCCTGAAACGTAAGCAATCCTGCAACTGGTTTTGGCCCCATTACATCCTAGGCCAACACACCATTTTACAAATACAAATTTTGTTCTTGCTCCTGGCAAAATGATGTTGTTTGGCCAGATTTTGTCTGCGAGCAGAGATCTCTCACACCACCACGTAAAACGACAGGATTGAGAAATCTTCGTTCACAGAGTACATTTTGTCTCTTTTATAATTCAACAAACTTGAATTAATTGCCTCTTTAAAGCCGAGAACGAGAAAAAAAATTGCATTAGTAAAATGGCGGCATTGTGGAAAAGTTTAGGCAAATTAGAAATACGTGTATTGTACCTGAATCCTTTTCAGGCGTGAAACGATCTGATGTCATCTTACGTATAGAGCATGGACATACCTTTTGCGATTACTTTACAAAATCCTGAAAACTGCGATTTGTCAAAATGCCCGTATAAGTGGTCCAGCATTCCTTTCCTGTCTGTCACCTATAGACAGAAACCGATGTTTGTCGACTTGATTGCGAAAAATAGTGAAAGTCGATCGTGTCTTTTAAAACAGCCTCCCTCGGGTATCTTAAAAGAGGGACACCATTAATGGTTTTGGATGTAGTCAAACTTTGTGTTATTCAGTTCTGAGGTGCGTTGGTTTGGGACATCCCGGATAATCTTATTCTGGACTTTTAATGTATTCCGGACTGATATTATTAAATCTGGACTAAGAATGAAGCTTAACCCGGACTAATGATATATTCTATTTATATCCAAAATACGAATTTCTCGGATTTCTTGAGTATCTCGGATAATCTTAAAATACAAAATAGCTCCAAACGAATGCCTCCTACATACTATAAGTAATACTGTAAGTAGGCTTTGAAATAACAAAGGTCAGATTTGGCTAACACCATGTCAGTTACAATGTAACAGCACCAGAGATTTTGACGTTAAAAAGAAAAGAGAGGCCAACAAATGACTAACAGTTGAATTATAAGGTTGAAACTCAACATACGTTCGATGCTCTTAACTGAAGACTATCAGACTAAGTTGGTTTAAAATATTCCTTTGTGAAAATTAAAACTTAACATATTGGGAAAACTGTGATTTCAAAGGAAATCAAAATTGTTTTATTTGAACCTAAACATTTTGGTCGGAAAAAAACCACTTAGCCTATCCTGCAGATGAAAAACGTTGGCCGTAATCTTGGTGTACCACTTGTCTTTGGTTCACTGTACACTCAAACGGCCACCAAATACAAATTACCGTAAATTTTTAATATTATTTGTCGAATTGTTTGGTAACGAAACACGCTATGCTACAAAAAGTCGGCGGATATTTCTTCATTTTTTCCTACTCTGAATAGAACATGTAAAATATTTTTCTAATACCAGTTTTTTTTCCTTGGACAATGCTTCGTGTGGAAACAATTGAATGTTTGAATTTTAAGAATGTGGAATACATTTACACGTAAAAATGGGTGGAATCTCCGTATCTGGAAAAATGGCACTAGAAAATCAGTCTGAGTCAACCTGAAAACTTTACCGAGCAAACAGCCACAACTTTTCTTAGTATGTAAAACGCAGCTGTTTCCTGAAGCCCATTTTGATGCCTATATTTGGAAACTGTATACCACACAGTGGCATCTACATTTCCTTAAAACAACTAATTTAAACTCTTCTTTTTCTTAATCTTGTTAGTGTTATTCCAGTATGAAAGTCTCTCAAACATTTTCACTTGCCATTGGTAGCTTTTTTTAATTTAATTTATTTATAACTTAATAATGTTATACTTAGAATTCCTTTCATAAGCATAACTGTAAAAAGGGTCCTAAAACACAATCACATTTACGAAAAGTATAAAAATATATTCATGGCCTACATGCAGTTACAGGTTCTAAAACAAAACCACACTAAAGAAACAGTAAATAATAACAGGAGCTTCTAGTTATTATTATTATTGTTGTTGTTGTTGTTGTTGTATAAAGAATACTACTGGACACGTACCTGGTAGAAATCAAACATTGCCTTCTTGACGTAGGATATGTCATGTGGGGCTGGAACAAGACCATCTTCTGCATCAAACACAATCTTAACTCCTTCATGTGCCACCCACCAGGCTGAACAGCAAGGAAATAACAAATTAAAGAAAGTGCCAGATTAAATTTACCCAATAAAAATAACTTTTTGTTCCTAAGACATTTAGACAACAACACACAATCCACACCTACAGTATGAAGGGGCTTAGGGTTAGGACTCTTGTTTTGTATTGACCAAGTAAAGCATTTCCACTTTTTCCCAATTCTTAGCATTCAAATTGATACTGATTTGTAATAGTGTACTACATGTACCATGTCAGTTTGCATTATTTCACAAGCTATAGTGTTAGCTGCAACATGTACTGGGAAAGTAATAAACAAAGTGACTGTGACATTAATATACTTTAAAGAAATGCTGTGTTGTAAAAAAGCTCTAAAAAGTTGATTGAAGATGATGGTAGTTAATAGGGGTTCGTTTTCTATAAATACTGCATACATGTAAGTATAAATATTGATATAAAATTTATATAAATATAAATAATGTACATGCACAGTACCTGAACCCTCATCTCCTAACATGTGACCCCAACCTCCACAGTGATAGGATGAGCCATCAGGATTCATGAGCTGACAGTTTGACCCAGTGCCCGATATAAGAACAACTCCACCTGGCAGAAAAGCAAAAGAACCTCTGACTTGTACATAAGTTTCGGAGTGTGTAATTTTAAATAGGTTTTAAAACATAAATTTCCCTTTACTAGTTTGTGCTGTTTTGCTCAGGCCCAAAGTTATCTTTGTGCTTTTTTTATGCTTTGCATTTAGATATTTCATTATTTAACTAATTCAAGGTAGTTAATATTAATTATTTTATAAAAAAATGAAATAAATAATATAGTCTAGCCCTTAGCACTTGACATGCTTGGGACCAGAAGGACAAAAAAATGTATACAGAAGATAAATTTAAGACACAGGTATTACAATATAGTTATGTAGTACTGTATTTAGGCAACTACATGTAGATACATGTATAAAGACGCAAATAATAATTTCATTCAATTAAGCCTTACAAAACAGATGGAAGTGTTTATAGGACTGTGATACAGTAACTATACACAACAAAGTTGAAGAGCAAGAGAGAAGTATTTAACAGGAACACAAGTTTATCAAGTGCTGACTAACTACAACTTCTGGAGTGTTTATATCACAGTTTACAGACATGACTAAATTCATATGTGAGAACTAATTTTGCTGGTAAATTTCCAGTTCAAAGATCAGGCATGTATGTAATTATAACTGCTTGGCATGTGAGATCACTTTGAAACATGTGACACACACCCAAGGTATGTGACTTGGTAGGTCTGGATCACACAGATTACATAGTCACTAAACACTTCTTCTGGTCTACTCTTTTACCTTTATCAGATGCCGTAGCAATGGCTCCAACAGTGTCCACACACATGTGATAGTTGACGCTGCAGTTGGGGTAGGTGGACTTCATGTGTGACATGGCACTTTCTTGACTCTCTTTCTTTTCCAAACCACTGAGGGAAAGACCCTGTTCAGTGAATGAACAGTGCAAACTATATGAATGTTGAGTTGAGTTTAATTTAGGGATTTCTTTGGCCCACAGGCCAGGCCGGTGTACAATCAATACATGTAAATAGCCTTCTGGACAGCCTCCCTATCAGTTGGGGTTTTTAACCCTTGGTTAACATGTATAAGATATATTTAATTATTTCTTGTTTATAACGTGATGCTGAAAAGCCCCTTGTAGGGAGTTGTCATTAGAAAATTTTTTCATTGGAAATTAGATGATATTTTAAACTAATAATGATAAGGGACCAGTCATTATTTATGGCCAGGGTTGGGACTAAAGGGAAATTGGTTAGTAGCAAAAGTTTGTGGCCAATTATACATTTAGGTTGGCTTTTAAACATTTTTTTCTAATACTGAGAAAAGCCTTAAAACCAGATTGGGTCAAACATTTTTTGAGAAGAAAAAATATTAAATTTTCTCTTCAGCCCCTGAAAGCCAGTCATAAATAATGACCAGTCACTAATTACAATGAGCATTGCCACATACAGACAAAACTAACTTTAGACCTGATTCATGAGAGATTTTTCCACAGGCTTCATCAATTTTGTATTTAATATAATTGTACAGTGTATGGTACTATAATTATAGTTTTGACCATCTGAAATTTTAATACTTCCTCACTGGCACAATTTTATTTCCATGACCTTTGTCAGTTATTCAGGACTTTTATTTTACATTTATCATCTTTGTCTTTCTATTACCAAACTTATCATTGATTTAATTGGTTTTTCTCCAGCACAGAACTTAATGAATAATAATTTAAGTTGAAAAAAACAAAAACAGATAGTGTTTAAGCCCAGGGGGGAGGATACTCCTATGTATTGACTATATGGGTATGTGCCGCTGTATGGTTTTCAGGCAGCAGGGTATACATTTTGTCCTTTTAGTCTAGAGCAGGGTATGGATTTTGAGAGAAAAATTTCAACTCTGTATTCACTTAGATTTTTGTCTTGATTTTTCGATGAAAACCTTCAAAGTATATCAAAATTTAGGACGAACGAGGACAAAAATTGACTTTGCGAAATACATGTACATGTAATGTTATTAAAATCTGCAACCTTGGACTTATCACAGACAGAAATTAGTCTGAGATAGGGTGTAAATTTAAGGGCTTACATGTAGGTCAAGAACAGGGTATCGAAAATTGCTTATTTTGGTCAAGAAACAATAAACTGTCTTAAGATATTCATGATTATTTATATGAATATTTTTGTAATCTGATTGGCTACTGGTGATCTTTCTATACATATGTTGAGTTGTATCAGTTTTTGAGACAGCAAAGCGTTTAGTGTGGTTGATTATGACATTACTTCAATGCCATACACAGCTATTTCTAAAGGACTTGACCTGTGAAGAGCACAACAGCGTACATTGCTGAGCTGGTCTCAACACTATTACTTATAGTTAATTTATTTACTTTTTGAGTTTTCTTTATTATTGTTTTGTTTGCTCGCATATATCACTGATGGTACGTACATGTATATAATGCAAAATACACAATACTCAGGACCACAATTCCTTTCAGGAACAGTATTCCCCAGTGATAATGTAGATGTCAGTGCAATTATGTAATGTATATGAAACAATTGCATATTTGAAAAATAGCATTCGGGACTTCAAAGCTAATGTTATCATGTGATACATGCAGCCATAGACAAAACTGCCTTCTTGAAAATTGCATGTGTGGCAGATTGTAAATGAATTTAAATGTCTGAGTATTTGAATACAGTACCACTCACACGTACAATCATGTAACATAAATATCACACGTGTGCACACCATGTGACTTGTGAGTAATGAGCTTCATGAATTATTGGCACTGGCCAGATACACATCATTCCATAATTTTTGTATATTTGTTAGCTTGTGTAAGCAACTCACAATTCACTCACCGATATACATGTACATGTACCATTCACTTTCAATAATTGCTGACAGTTCATACTGTAGGCCAGACATCAGGATTTTATTTTTAGCTCAATGAGCTGCTGCTTTTTTTTAAAAAAAAATAAGCCTCGAGTCAGAAAAAGAATGAACTACAGGATGTAAACATGTCTGTGAAAAGTGGTTGCCATACTGTACTTCCTGTAATTTATTCTCCACTCTTAATAAATAGATGATTGAATACATGTATAGTATTTACTTAATTAATGAAAGCTTCGCAAACATATGTTTTACATACTATGTACAGTATATAACATACCAGATGCAAAGCACAGAGACTAAATGCAGGGATGGAAACTAACAACGGCCTGACAGCCAATGGCCACCAAATTTCATCTTGGGCCGGTAGATTTTCATGAAGCACCAGCCTGTCTGGCCTGTACATTTTGCAGAAGAAATACTTATACTTGTGCAGGATACTAGTAATTTGTCAAGTGTTTTTCTTTTCCTTTTTTTACAAGAAATATTTGTGAAATTCACTTTGGACTATAAATGAAACTTTGCAATCTTTTAAAGCCACATATAATAATGTATTCTTTACGATTCTTATCATTTTTAAGTAATGAGGACGTACAGTGCGATTAATGGATATACATTGTAGATGTGCTACTAAGAGAGACGTTCATTACGAGACAAGAAGAGGTTCATCTTTTAAAAGACTAGTTAAACCTTTATCAAATTTAAAGTGCATATCTTAAGTTACCAACACAAATTAATAAAAAATAATTTATTATGAGTTGGCAAAATATTTGTTAGGCCATTGGATTCATTTTGCTGCTGGCCTGGTTGGCCGGTGGTGAACAAAGTTAGTTTCCACCCCTGCTAAATGGGTTTTAAGCTTCCTTTTCAACCAGTCTTTTAATTCAGGGCAGTGTTTCATTAAATAGTTAATTAAAAATACTTACCAAGGAGTAGAGAGGTGTGTCAATGTTCAAGCCAGCGTCCTGCTTGGCTTCGTCCACCATTTGATTAACTCGCCTTAGGCATTCTTCTAAGCCAATTAACTACATGTAAGAAATTTGGTACAAGCAAATACATCAGCACTGCTAACTAGCCTTCCTGGACAAATATGTGTTAGTACTGTGGGGAGATTAAAGCATGGCATTTATAATATAATATTCATTCAAAGACCTCAAATAAAAATGTCCCTTTCTTGAAGCAATGTACACATGTACTGTAGTTCAAAAAAATATGGCAAATAACAAAAAACTCAGCAACTGAACATATTTCTACAATCTAATGTTTTCTGTGAAAAAGTAGTTTGAAATGTCGAGCAAAAGGGGACCACATTAAATTTTTCAAATAAAGTCTGTATTTGCTTATAACCAAGACTTTTCTGATTTTTTTGTCAATCACCAAGTCTAACTTGCATCTTCCAAAAAGGTGGGCTCAGCTTATAGCTGAGACTGGCTTGTAGTTGAATAACTATGGTATATATTAATTAATCAATAAGTAATGAGACTCAATTTATCAGGAAATAAAATATTTGTAAATCTTCTAAAAAGACTATACATGTAGATCTGTCTTCTGGGAAATGCTATAGAAATAACATTTATTAATTTTTAAATTTTCTTCATTATTGTTATTATTTATCTATATATTATTATTCTGCTGTGAATCTGGGGTTGGTTTATATGGTTTGATCAAACCCCTAAAACCTGAGAAAAAATGGATACATTATGTATATGTACACTATGCTAGGTAAGCATATTTCAGTTGAAAAATATAATAATGGGCAGTCTTGAAAATAACTGCTAAACTCCCCTTTGCTAATACTGGCTCCACCCCAGATTTTTTTTTTGGCTTGACCAATGAATCGCTTGTGATAATTATAGACCTACATTGTAACTGACCCTGCTTAGAGGATACCAAATGAAACTGTCCCTATAAAAACTGGGGTAAAATCTACAGAATTGCAAGCTGTTCAAAGTACATTGTAAACTGAAAAAATGGTAAAACAAAAGTACAGCTGTTTCACAGAAAAAAATTATATGTCATTGTAAAAGAATAAAGGGGGGTGTTGGGTAGGCTCAAAGAGATTTTCCTGGCAGCCTGGGTCAAGGGGTGGTGAAACCGACTCTTGAAAACTTGGGACGTTTGTGTTTTAGTAGATAAAACACCATTCTGGGTTGGGAAATTGAAAAAAACCTTGCATATGCTAGGTAAAATGCTGCAAAGTTTGCACAAAAAGTCAATCCCTGGGTTTCATCTGAACGTGAAATCTAATAAATATAATGAAGCTAATAGCTATCCTAAATCTTGGAAATATGGCCAAGTTACACCTGTATTTAAAAGAGGTACTGAATACTCTAAGCATAATTATAGACCCATCAATATCTTTGTAGCTTTTAATAATAGTTTTGAATGTAATCTTGTAACCTCTCAGTTAAAAACACCTTTTTTATTGACAAATTGTCTCAATTTCTATCTGCTTATCGTAGACATTATAGTTGTGAAGTTACTTTATTACATATCATTGAAGAGTTTAGATATGCACTTGACAAGTGTGAGCTTGCCTCCATTATTGGTATTGACCTATCCAAAGCTTTTGATAGTATACCTCATGACCTTCTGTTAGCCAAACTCAAGGGTTATAAACTCTCTGGCAATTCTTGTTCATTTATACAAAATTATCTATCAGACCATTACCAGAGAGTAAAAATAAACGACAGTTTTTCAGCTTGGAGTTCACTTTCCAGGGGAAACTCCAAGGGTCAAGTTTTGGACCTTTATTTTTTAATATTTTCTTCAATGACCTTTTTCTCATCAAATTAAATTGTAAGATAAGTGCGTATGCTGATGACATGCAGCTCTTTTGTATTGGCAAAGATTCTGCCTTAATTCAACAAGGTATGAATACTGATCTCCTTACGTCTCTAGGTGGTTTAGCTTTAATGGTCTTGTAATTAATATTGTCAAATGTCTTGAGATGTGGTTAGGTACTATTGTGGATAACCCCTCCTATTACCTGGACAGTTAAGAGATAAGCTCTGTTAGTGAGATTAAATTACTTGGTATTACTATTGATAAGGAACTTAAATTCGATAACCATATTTTACATGTAGCTAGCATTGTATGTAAAGTGAGTAACCAGCTCCACGTCACCAAACGACATAAGAGATTGATAGATACAAACTCTAAAATTAAGCTTTACAATGCTTACTTCTTACCACAACTTAATTATTGCTCTATTATTTGGAACTTCTGTGGTCAGTGTAATTCTACTAATTAGACAAACTTAATGAGAGAAGTCTTTGTTTTGTATTTAATGACTTCAATAGTACTTATGAACAGTTACTTACAATAGGCAAATGAATCAACCAACATTATATAATAGGAGAGTTCATGACATGTGAACTTTAATTTACAAATCAATACATGGTTATGCTCCTATGTATTAATGATCTCTTCACTTTAAGATCTAAAACTAGGAATCTAAGCGGCTATAATTGTCTTACTATTCCAAGAGTAAATACCACTAGATATGGCTTGCATTCTTTCAGTTGTAACACAAGTAAACTTTGGAATTCCTTGTCTGACCCCATCAGGGCTTCACCCACACTTAAAGCTTTTAAATCAGCCATTGCTGGTCTTAATTTTTCCACTGACTGCTGTTCATTTTGTACATGTAACTAATCCTTTCAATATCTTATACACACACATATATATCTATATCTATGACACTACTTATTACATATTTTTATTATTATAATCATTATTTATTT
>JANSTQ010145538.1:0-12348 GCA_026167885.1 Bergia puertoricense
TCGTTGATCAATGCCTCATTGATTGTAAATTAATTTTAACTCTTGAAATACAAAACTGGTACGGCAAAATAGCGTAATCTACAAATAAAGCTAGCAGTGTTTTTCCAAAGAAAACGTTCGGATTCGCTAAAATCATTTCACTTTTTAAAGTTTTAGTAAGATATAAAATATAATTTTGCAAAAACTTATTGATTTTCTTGACCTTCAGGAAATATGTCGAGTTAATCCACATTCAAGTACAGACGTTTAAATTTTTCAAACCGAAGAGATGGCGGGTGGCAGTCCCCTACTCTCTACCCCATAACAACTAACCCCTACCCCATAACCACTACCCCCTACCCCATAACCTCTACCCACTACCCCCTACCCCCAAGTGCTTTGATCTGCTCCTTAAGAGGGGATGTTGGCTTAAACGAAGCGCTGAAGTAAATTAAAATACCAGTTGCTAATAAAGTGTTCTTTTAATGCCCTGTTGATTCTTCAATTTTCCTCAGCATTTTCATGACTAATTTTTTTTTAAAAAAAAAAAGCTGGAGCAGCAACAAAAGCTCAACATCGATGGCACTGCTGTGTTTTGGTAGACACACATGCCAACATGAAACAAAATGCTCACATGACAGTTGTTTTTGAAGAAATAGATTATTGGCAACAGGTTATATACCTGGAGAACGCCGGAAGGGTGCTTCGTCATATCTTTGGTGAAGATGTGCCGCCAACTGCAGTTTTCAAACTCTGACCTTGTTTCTGACCCGAAAAAGTAACTTTCTATACGCTATTTCAAACCAAACTGAAGAAATTGATTTCCTATTTAAGACCAGACAAACCCGCATAACAATAAGCAGGCCAATAAAAACAACAGTCTTGCAAAATAGCTCGTATTTTGTTTTTTCTACACATGTATCCTGAAGTCTGCGAAGTGACACATCGGTAAAAATCGCTAAGTAAACGACCATTTTGTCTACAGATGCGCCGCAAAACTGAACCATATTCTTTTCCAGATTAATAATCAAGCTTTGTACCTTATTCCAGGACAAATCGGCCCCAAAACCACACCCTTAACTTGCGCACTTATCTGTGATGCCAAATATACAAAATCTGTATAGTACGTTTCAGGTTTTGTCCAAAAACCTAATATCGTAGAATTCCGAAAGTAACGGACTTCGTTACTTTCGAATTTACAAGCAAAAGGGACCGTCACTTTCCGGCGGGTGAACGTTTGTAATTCAGCAGTCGTTTCACACAAAAAGACGACACGTAACATAATACTAAAACCGGCATCATTCCGTTTATGCATGTTACTGACTACCTGCACGAACAAAGCAGACTGTAACAAGAAAGGCCCCAAATGTTAGTGCTGCATATCGAAAGTAATGTTTGCATAGGGGGGGGGTTTAGGGGTTGTCAGGTTTTAATACCAAATATGGTTCTCACAAAATCCAATTCTAACACGTTCGGCAGGTCCCAGGGGTGAAGCCTTTATATCGAAATTCAACTAAAAACTGTTATCATTTAAAACAATACCGCATTTTATTGATGTTGAGTGGCCATTTTCGAAGAGTCGCTACTTTCGGGTGGGCCCGTTACTTTTGAGGCTCAATAGGAAAGTAAATAATTTACGTTATTTCTAGGGAGCCGTTACTTTTTTGGGGGGTGGCGGGGGGGTGGCGTTACTTTCTCAATTCTATGGTATGGCTCTTCGGGTTGGACCTTCAATATCAAAAAACAATTTTTAAAAAAAGCTGGCAGAATGGCTTGATTTTATCTCACGCGGCCTATTGCTGGATAACAGAGATTATCAAAATATATACAAATGCAAGTTTGTTGCCAGTCAAACACCCATAGATACATGCGAATTTTAAATTACATATTTTGATTAAACAATCTGCAAAACTGACCATCCTTCATCTCATCCTGGCCATATGCTTATATAGAAACCTTGCCAAGTTACCAGGCCTCTTTCTCTCTCTGTGTGTCCAACAATAATTGCCAGGCTGATTTCGGTGACGTCACAGAGATGTAGCAGACGTAAAACCGTGCCCAGTCCCTAATCAGAAGCGACGGCCCGAAAATAAGCCTAAAATAGTATACACAGGAGGAGTATTTTGTCTTTTAAAAACTTGCTGCAAAAATGCCCTGGAAAAAGTGACACACAGGAAGAATAAGCATGTTTTAACAAGAAACACATTTTTAAAGTCTGAATAAAACTTGAATTAATGAAGGACTTCCGTAGCGGTCCAAAAAGGTGAAAAACTTTATCTAATATTTTTAAGGAGAACGTCTAGTCAAGACTGTTTTCTAGTCTAGATTTGGTTAGTTATTAGGAAGATTGGATTAGAGATTTTGAGAAGGAAAGCAGTTGATGAAACGCAGCGCTGGACCTGAGTGCGCACTTGCTACTGCTCGGATGATGGCGCAATAACTGGCGGTCGTCCATCTCAGCATTAAGATTTTTTAACACATGAAACGAGTTGAGATATGTTGGTGTTGCTATCGGCATCACTTGAGAAAATTGCATTTCACACGGATGTAGCTCTTCTTGAATTTTTATTTTTTCGAATATTGGTTGCTAGCTGTTGCTATGGCAACACACCCGATGTCTGTCTTAACGAGGTGTCAGCTGTCTTAACAAAGTGTCCGTCAAATGAGACTTCTAGACCCGATGAATAGATCCGGTGTTAACTTTTAAAAGGTGTCTGACGGCCAATGTAATAACAACTAGAACAAGTTCCAAGCCATTTCAATCTCTCAGCAGAGCGAAGAAAAGAGATCTTTGTTTCGTTAAGTTATAGATTTGGTAAACAAACTCCATTTTGGCCAAAAGTAAAAACATAAAAGAGTTTGTGAGAAGTAGGGCCTTTCATTTTCGTTGGTGTGAGCATTTGATCAGGAGAAATAAAAACATTTCCTTGGTTTTGCTTAGCTGTTTTATGCTAATTGATTTCTGTTTTTGTCAGAAATTTAGGCTGCGCAATAGTATATATTAAAAAGTTTGACATATCTTTGTCAAAACTCAAATAATATAAATCAAAACACATCTAGATCGGATCGCTCAGGATCGCTGAAATAGAACTCAGTTCTATTCCAGCGATCGCCAACGATTTCATCGATCCACAACAACTGATCAAACAGAAGCCAGGCTAAATTTACAATTAACATCAAATTTTTCTGACGACGATTTCGCCGTAGTGGGATTGCTGCGTTTTCGGGAAGGTTACTCGACGATAAAAATTTGCAGATAAATCTTGACCAAGGAGATTTTTTTAAGAGTGTAACCACCCTGTTTTGTAACGATAAAACTTAGCAGGAAATTAAATCTGACAAAGGGGCTTTTTTTAAGGGTGTGTAACAACCTTAAAACATCAATATTTTTGTTTGTAAGATGTTTCTTGGCCGTTCGGTTTTCCCATCTGTTTTCGTCTCCAGACCTATATTTACTTTTTATATTATCAACATTGTCAAAATACTAACTTTATATTTAAAATTTTGGCGATGACGGATTTACATGAATACATAATTACATAGAATACTTAGGATGATTCACACCTAACCGCAATCATTTGATAAGATTCATTTTAATATAAACTTGCTTAAATGGAGTTTACTCTGATTAAAATATACCTTTTTTATAAGGCATTCCAAACACTTTGGATTAGCTTTGACTCCTATTGCCTCAACAATCATAATTTAAGTCAGAGAACTCGACGTCTGCGCGAGTGGCCGCAATTATATTTTACCTCGTACAATACAGAACGTTTTAAGCGTGCATTTATCAACGGAGCCTCCTCAATTTATTATAGATTTTCTCATATTGTATACTATGTATATAGTAAAATGTATTCTATAACTTTATTATTTTAGTACAGTTTTTGATTTTCTATAATTTTATTAATTTTAGTACAGTTTTTGATTTTCTAAAACTTTATTATTTTTAGTATAGTTTTTGAAGCCCGCACGTCGATCTTTATTATTATTAATGACCCTTATCGGTTGGACACAAATTTACCAGTTGGCTTTGACGAAGGCCAGCAGTCGAAACGTCAGATTTTTCACATCCAACCACACGACGGAAAAGATACCATATCAACTCTTGTTGATCAAACTACATAATTAAACTAAAAAGAGTAAAAACAACGGGAAAAAAAGAAAATGACTTTCATAAAGAAAATTCTTTAGCTTACGATCGATAAACGCGTGGAAGTTAATTGAATTGCTGTCCTTGGCCGAGTGAGAAAATAGTTTCTTGTTCCCTGATTCTTTCTTTGTGCGTGTTTGGATAAAAGAGAACTCGAGGGCCATCGGATACACACACTCAACAACCCGTCAATTCCATTATCACAGAGATTTGAGTTGGTTCGCAAACAACTTTATCAGAAACCCATTAACACTAAGAATGAAGCAACCAACTTAATCTAACGAATTATCTACTTTCCTAAAAGCACTGCATTTCAAAACCTGATGGGTCAAACGCTTTATTAAAGGCCTAAAACATGGCAAAAGTGTTTTTACTCCTCAATTAGTTTTATGTAATTAATCCCTTCGATTTCAACAAATCTCAAGCAGTGATTAATGAAAAATTGAAGACTTTATCACGCAAGTGTTGAGATTCTCTGAAGCATCTGAGTTTTTTTTAATTTCTTACTCTGTTTTGTGTTCTTTGGTAGGGATTGCTGATCGATTGGAGATTCAGTTCACTTTGGAAGCGCTGTAGATATGTCGATTTCAAGTTAAGGGTGAACTTTATTAAAAAGGAACTCTTTTACGCTGATTTTCTGGGACTGTTTTGTTCTTCTGTGGTATTTCTGTCATGTTTGGATCTAAAAATACATATAAGTACCTGAGTCAAACAAGAACACCTCTTATTTATTGATCCACATGATTTTGTGGCTCAATAATCGTCAAGCTGGTCAGTGAAGTAAAATTTGAAAGAGTATAATTCACCTGATGGAAATTCCTTAATTACTTAATTGGAAATTACTTAATAAGTCAGTAAAAATAACCTCATGCAGTGAATGGATGGTAACCTTTTTTTTAAAAAAAACGTTAGTTGTCTCGAATACGTGTTTGGAAATTTGCGTCCCACTCCCACGAGTGCGGAAGTAGGAAGTGCCCCTCATAAAGATTTTGTCTTGAGGGGAGAAAAAAATGACAAAAGGAATCTATTTTCTGTCTTCCTTTTCTTACGCTCTTGAACTTGAACTCAGCGTGAGAACTCTCCAAATCCGAGCGACGCGTTTAACCTCTTAATAACAACTACTACATAAGTCATCGAAAAGAAGAACAAACCAGAAATGAAAATTTGAATTTTACAGAAGATAGCAAATCGTTTCTCAAAACAATAAATAAACAAAATAGAAATGCCAGCTCAACAACTGATCCTCAGTAGGATTCCTAAAATGTGTGAAATTCTACATTGGTTTCGACTCCATTAAATCACAGACCAATTTGTAGAATATTTTAAGCGGAGACTATTAAGTGAGCACAGTTACTGAATAACAACTAAAAATAAATTCTAACAGTTAAGGACTCCGAAAAAACTGACACATTAAATAACGAAAGCAAAACACAAATCCTAGCAAACAAACAAACAAACAAACAAACAAGTGTATTAAAAACAAACAGGAAACAAACAATACGCGTACACGTGAAACGAAAAATAATGACCAGTCTTGTCGCAAATCAAAGTAAATGTAAATTAAAACAATATAGAAAAAGGATGCAGTGAAATTAGTTGAGAAATATCCAGGTCATCATGCGAGAATTCGGCATTACTAACTGCGTACCGACAAAGATAAGTCAAAGTTTTTAGTGACTTTAGTTCTGCTGCTATAGCCCTCAATTAACGTTGAACAAAACACAATATCAACTAGCATTGAACAACTAAGAAGCTGAGAACATTGTTATTTTTATGACGCTCAAAAGATTACTTCTCTCAAGGTGGAAAGGGTGCATTTTCACAACCCTACCTTTTTCAAAACCGTACGCCATTTGATGTATTTCTTTTTGAACAAAATAAAGCTTGTCTACAAAATTTGTTACTTAACTACAATAATAATAATAATAATAATAAAAGCGTTACCCAGACGGCATATTTCCACAGAGTAGCTCTTTATCCTGGACACACTAGTCGTTTAGTTTTAGCGTCCTGGGTCCAGTTGTTCGAAAGCCGAGTAACGCTAACCCAGGGTTAAAGTGAACCGCTGACAATTTTGGGTTTAGCAGTTGGGTTTCAAAGGAAAGTCTGAACAGTATTTTAAAAGAACTGGAACTGAACGTATTTCTTGGTGAAGAAATTGCTCTTTGAAATTTGGCCAAACCCAGGGTTAAAGTGAACCAACTTTCGAATAACCGAGCCCCGAATCTTATGTGTGAAAAAATTACTCAATTCTGATTAGCTAAGAGCAGTGCAGTTCAAGTGTGGCACCAGTGCAAAAAAAGTGTAATGCCTGTCCAATTTACAGATCAAAATTTTGGGAAATCGTTTCTCGGAAATTCTCAAAATACATGTATGTGTGTTTCGAAAGATTCGGAAAACGTTCGAAAATTCGACCTTTGGCCTCATGCCATTTGGAAAACACTAGTGCAAGTCTTAAAAATCCTAACTTGAAACAGTGTGGTTACCCATACAAACAGGAGCAGTAGTTTTGGCGGCACAACTGGAACCGGAAAACACGTTCCAAGTGTAAAAAGAAGGTCTATCAGTTTTCACAACGGCACGAAAGCTAGCCGATCTGTAGTAAATCCGCTATCACGAAAGCTATCCGGTATTGTGTAAACACCGCCTTAGTCTCAGACTTCAGGTATGTCTTTAGCACGTTCTTAAATTTTGACCTCTTTTAGACTCAATCTTCTTATAAAAAGAATAAAAAGATTCTTATAAAAATAAAAGATAGTATCAGCTAAGATGCTCTTCCTGATATGTTACAACATGTTAAGTGGTTGATGATGAAAAGGTTTTTGTATTTGACGTCAGATTTTTCAAAATATGATCGCGACCTAAAACCAGACATACTTTCAAAACTTATCCTCTTATCTTATTTTGACTGATACGATAAAATACCAACGCCACACAAGGTGAAGAAGATTGAGTCTCTTTGTTGATATGATCATGAGGAGTATTTGGTGAAACAAAAACAAATGCCCGCTTTTCTTTATTTCGGACGAGACTTGTTGTTCTTTTAATTTTTTGGAATTTCAGCCTCAAATTATTCTTATATTGTTCTTGTTTTTTTTTTTTGTTTTACCGAAGGTCAGTGCTTCTTCAACTCAAGTGTCGGGTTGCCAGTTCCGATCTGTCTGAACATTAGAAATACGCGTCCACTGATAGTCGGACAGACCTAATACTGTACATATTTTATTGAACAAAACGCAAGACGGGATTTGCTTATCTTTTAGGTTTTACATCGTTAAACATTTACGTATGAAAAAATATTTAATGTTGCGAAAACATTAAGACTTGGATATTTCAGTACTGATTTACGTTAAGCAACAAATTTTAACTGATCAGTTTTGTCGTGAAACATAGTAGGTGGCTCCGAGTTTTCCCAGCCTCAGATTGTTCTTAAATTGTTCTTGAATTTTGGACTATTTGAACCTCAACGTGTAAGTATGTGTTTGAGCACTGAACTGGTGCTCAATAGATTTCATTTAGGGTTATCAGTCTGTGTTTTCGTTTATTCTGTGTAATAGCAGACAGTGAATATCAAGCTAGCACTACTTAAGATCAAAACCTGTTAAATCTGAAAACAACAAAACAGTTTATAGGTACTTATACCATATAGCCTATTAGGGAACTGATCTTTGTTTGAAATAGGATTCATACCAGCACCAAGGGTCGAGCAAGAGCAGCTGATTTGCCTTGCCTAAAACTCGCCTTTAACGAAAAGCCCAGCAAATTTGTAGATCTGTAAATGAGTTTTTGCCTCCCTAGAAAGCGCTTACAAAGTCACTATTCTCTGTGGGCCATCCAATATCAACTCAGTTCGAATTCGCTCCGCCAGTCCTGTGAATGAAACTAACGGTCGTGTATACTAGTTTGAATCAACTGTTTACCACAACCAAATGAGTTTGCACTGCTCCCTCGCAATATTTCAGTAGCGGTTCTGCGTTCTATTTTGAAAATCTACAGAAATAAATGATACTTTCTTGGTCACATTCCGACGTATTTTCTTTGCCTGTTCTTAAATTTTGGCCCATTTTAACATCAACGGCGTTCTCACAGAAAGGTTCTTATATAATAAAATGGAATGCATTCACAACAACATTCATATTACGTCGTACGAAATTTGAAATATTTACCCGCAGTTATAAGTACACTTGTCTTAAACAGTTTTTAATCTCATTTGTTTGTTGTGAACATTAAACGAGCACTTTAAAATCTTGAGAGTGGTCGGTGAGTCAGAATGCAAATTTCTCGTCTCAGTCGGTGCTGCTCTGTCGGGCAACTTCTCCACTCGTTTGCCAATATAACTTACAAAATACATTTTTGGTTTTCTTAAGACAAGTATGTATCGATATTTCGAGGAAAAATATTTGAAGTATCGAAAAACTTATCCTGTCTAAGTTCCTATTATTTCTTTGTCACAGGTCATCGACATCCCATTATTTAGAAAGACTCTGCGCCACTGGCTAAAAGCCCTATTTCTGTTTTAGGGTGTTCCCTTTGAAATGATCTAAAGAACGATCTTAAACCAAAACTATAAACAAAATTAAAAATTTCAGTTAAGAATCCGATTAATATTATAACAGTTTTTTGCTTAAACGTGTATGCATATCTATCATTTAACTCCTTGATCCTTTTTTCACTGATGAAGATAAGCCCTCCAGCTATACAAAGCACGGCCTGATTATGCCTTTTAATGAGGAAATCGTAAAGAAAATAACTTACCTGCTCAATTTATAGAAAAGATCTAATTTTACTGCTGTGTTTTTAATCTCTGTATTGTGAAAAAAACACTTAACTTTGGCCGGGATGTGGTTGGGATGTCAGACGTCGATTCGCAATATTTCCAAATATGGAATAATTCGTAATTTCACATGTATTTTAGAAATGTCGTTACAAATTAACGATAAAATGAAAACGCAAAATTATCAAGTTATCTGCTCCTCGTGGTAAGGAAAACGGCTTGTTGCATGCATGGTGCTGATAAACTGCCAATGTGAAGGACATGTAACGAGTAACCATAGCAACAAGCACCAGCAGTCCATGAACTTGGGTAGGTGACGACTATGGACACTGCAGCGTCACCAAGTTTGAATAACATTTGAATAAAATGGATTTACTGATGTAGATATCAGTTAAGAAACGGGCTAAAACTTGATGTGTCTTATGTCATAAGACCCTGAATAAATGTTACAAAATTAAGATAAACATATATTTTAATTTAATAAGATCTGGGAAAGTTCGATTACAATTGTTGAATGTATATTTGACTTCCCAGTTGTGTCCACTTGAGAATGTTTGTGAAACACAGCATGAATGTTATTCATCACAAGAATCGTGAAACAAAGAAGTGCGTTATTTCTATTTACGCATCCTAAAAACACGGATGCCCCAAGCCAAATATAACTTTTGTTAAAAAAACAAAACAAACCGAACTAAGTTACACTTTCCAAAAGCCTCCTTTCTGATGACCATGGTTTGTGCTTTCCTAAGATGATGTTAGGGACTCGCGAAAAAAAAGAAAGAGCGAGAATCTTCGCGATGACGTGACAGTAATTATAGGAAGCGTGGTGTTGAGATCACGCGTGGTTATTGTAATGCGAAACTGCTTCCTCAGTTTCAAATGTCTTACAAATGTATCCACGTTTGATTATAAATATGACATGAAAAACACATCGGAACTACGCATCTTTTTATATCTTCAGACAGCATTATGGCATCTGTAGTGTTTTGTTTTAATCCCACATAAGTACATTAATGTGAAGAGTTTCAAAACATATTTGCACGCAGTTTACTAGCTTTTAAAAGACTGAAAAACATTAAGATTATTAAGACGGAACACGACCAACACAGAAGTTACTTGAATCGCTGGAAATATGAACACTAGCGCAATTCCTCAAATGGTATGATGATATTGATTAGTATTAAGTATTTATTTCTAATCATATTCCATCGGTCACAAACTCTCTAAGGCGTTTCGTTGTATATCACTTAGATTTTGTTTAACAATCTGTAACAAGAACTGAAAACCGTGTTCTTTTAGTGTAAGTATTACAAGGCTCTGACATTAATTCCTGATAGAGATCGAAAAATTATGACTGAAACCTGCTACTCTGCACTTTTTTTTTTTATTGATGGCGTTTTTTAATATTTGTTAGTATCTTTGTTCTTAAAGTGTCTGTATCAATTCAAAGGCTGTTCTCAACATCTAACTTAGTTCATACATGTACCCACTGAACGTGTTGATATCGCCTGTATACCAAAATCAATTGCACTGCTCTTTTCAACTTATAGAAATAAATGTTCCTTTCTTAGACCGAGCTAAAGTTATGTTCTTTGTATGCTCTTAAATTTTAGCAGTTTTTCGATATCAACATTTTTTAAAAAAAAAGGTTATATAGATAAAAAAGAACTGTGTCAGTTAGAATATTTTGTATATGAGGACGTCTATTTTGTGGGATAAAGATGAATGTTTTTTAACAACGTTAAAATTTTTTTTATGAAAAAGAATTTGAAAAACAAAACTCGCCCAAATATTTTAAAAAGCTGTTTTAATTGCTTTTCATTTTTTAGTCGTTTAATCCGTTTACCGTGAATCCCAAAAGTGTCTGTATGTATTGCGAAGACTGTTCCCAAATTCTAATCAAATTCTAGTCTTTATTATAAAGTTTTCAAAAACACATGCCATATTGTGAAATAATTAACAATATCCAATAAACTATAAAGAATAAATCCGACAAACGGGAAAAACAATCTAAAAAAACTACAGATGAGCTAATTTACAACGCTACTTTATACTTAGTGTTTGACATGAACCCAAACGCTTTGCTCAGTAAGCAATACAAGACTTATGCTGGTATTACAAAAACTAATGGCTCTATATACAAGGCATGAGCTGTTTATACATGTAAATGAAAGGGTCTGCATGTAAACTACAAGAATAGCGTGCTTATCAAGGTTTGAAAACTGAAATTGTCAGAATCTCAAGGCTTCTGGCGATTCTTGGAAAGAAATTGTCCTCTTATAGCTTCCATCTTTTTTAAACAAGAAATAACTGTTGCCATCTTAGTTTCAACCTGAGGGAAGTCCTTTGCTCGTCTTAAGCTTTGGCTGTTTCTCAACTTCTACGTTATATAAAAAATGCATACTTCACCTCTCTGGTATTTTTACTTACTAACACTAATAAGGATATGAATCACGTGATTACATTGATAGGAAGTTCGCCAATGACATTTTGCCTCATTTTGCATAAAATAGCAAGAATTAAAATTTAGGCTTCAAACAAGCAAAGGCCACAAATCGAAAGACTATCACAGATTTCATTCTCACTACAGATGCCATTGTGATATTTAGAAGGGTTTCCGAGATATGGGTGTTTAAAAATGTCAAAATTTATAGGGTTTCATGGCTGTGTACTGCAACTTTTGCCACCCAACCATACATTCTTTGTAAATTTTGAACTTTTCAAAAACTCGTTACACAAAAAGATTTCGGCAGACATATTTAAATTAGCGTACGACCTTTGAAAGAACTACCGTGACTATTTTTTACATACGCACGTATTAAATACAATTTTTAATTTATAATTTTATACTAATATAACTACATTTATTTCTTAACTGTAAAGCGCTTTGGAATATTCTAACATAACGAAAGCGCTATATAAATTTTTGATTATTATTTATTATTTGTTATTACCGTGCTCATACTTTCACTAAGTACTAACTGTTCCATGGTCTTTTAATCTGTGGACTCTGTCTATTTGAAACTCGAAGTTTGATTTATTCCTCTTAGACAAAGTATAAACAATTACGTCAGCCAAGATTTGCTTACAGTTAATACTACATTAAGTCAAATACTACATCCCCCCTCCACACACGCACACTTAGCATGGACTACAGTTGCAGGCCCGTAGCCAGGAATTTTCGTGGGGGGCCGGGGACGGGAGGTGTGAGCCGACATCATAGCGGACTCGGGGTATAATTTTTTGGGGGCAAATTTTTACATTAACACCCGAGATTGTATTTACCATGTAGATTATAGAGATTGTTTCACACGTTAAGTAAAAAGATTTTTTTTGAAAAAAAAAATGTTATTTCTTATAGAAAACTTTATATATTAACTGAGTGGACTGGCTGCGGACCTTCATGGCCGTGTGTTTGGAGGGGGGGGGGGGGGGGGGTACCTGC
>JANSTQ010145560.1:7365-34764 GCA_026167885.1 Bergia puertoricense
TGCTATCATACCCAGCAATTCCTCTCTTACCCCAAGGTTAGGTTTTAGTAGCTAGTCCAATTTCTGAGATTGTTTTTACTATCATACCTAGCAATTCCTACTTATTATCATTACTTCCCAAGGTTAGGATTTAGTTGCTTACTCAATCTCTGAGATTGTTCTTCATTATCATACTCAGCAATTCCCCTTCAGCTGTGGGATGCTCGCAGAATGGAATAAATCGAGGGAGATATTTGAAATTTTGAAATTATAGAAAAATTATATAAAAAATTACAAGGGTAGAGCTAAACGTTTTGGACTAAGAAATGGTATTCACGATAAAAACGATAAAATTAGTGCCGATTTGCAAAGTTTAAGTTAGAAACAATATTTATAAATCATATGTTAAATTTTTTGTTACAACTCGTTTTTCTAATTTTTCTGACACCTCTTACCTCCATTAGAAAGGTTAGGGTAAGCATTAGGTTAGGGTTAATATAAGATTTAAGGTTAATGTAGGGTTTTTATTAGGTTTAGGTTAACATAAGATTTAAGGTTAATGTAGGGTTTTTATTAGGTTTAGGTTAACATTAGATTTAAGGTTAATGTAGGGTTTTTATTAGGTTTAGGTTAACATAAAATATTTTTTTAAGGTTAAGATTGAGGTTAACATTAGGGTTAAGAATATGACTAGGTTTGGGTTTGTTTTTTGGACTCACAATTTACAAAACGAATTCCTGATTTTCTGGTCAGGACTATGGTTAGAGTTTGGTTAGGATGTCGATTAATTGTGTTTTTTAACGCAGGTCATATGTCTGAATCACTTAATTGGACAAAAAAGAATTGTTGGATTTTGACTAATTAACTTGATGGCATGTTGACTCATAAAACTCACTAAAACAACGACTTTTCAAACCCTACTCACCCGAGCTGGTCGATTAAAATAACTACACACTTCTCAAAAAGAGGAGAAAGGTGACTCTGTTGTTCTATTTAGACCTCAGGGTTCTGATTAGTACCAGCACTTAGTATAGACTTGAGCTGAAAGGTCTTCCCTATATCAACACGAAACCTTACCTTTTTATACTAGTGCGAGTATGGAATATTCTACACGAGATTGGAAAATATAAGTCGGTAAAGCTTGGTCCATGTTTATCGAGTCCTGAAAGAACTCTGGTACTCTTCTGTAGGCAACATACCTTTTTTGCAAGGAAGTAGCGCTCTGAGCTCTTTGGCCGCGCTGCATATCGATGTGAAGACACTGGACACCAATGAGAGCCCAAGTCCCAGATATAAGAGACGGAAGAACCATATTGCTTTCTCATAGGGCTGGTTAGGCGCTTTACCCTCATTGGGTACCAGGTCACCAAATCCTATTGTGCTGAGCGCCGTAAAACAGTAATAGACACTGTCAAGGAATGTCCAACCATTGTCCCGCTCAGAGTAATAATACATGACTCCACCAAGGGGAAGCATAAGAATCATTAGGGAGGCACTGATAGCGAAGCATTTTACATGCTCGTTTGATGGGGTTTCCCTCTTGAGGAAAGCTTTTTCGAAGTAGCGGATCATTAGGTGGACCACGATGTTGATGTGTTCTCCTACTGACTGTAAAGTGAGCAGGTTGAGAGGAATGCCAAAGAGTGCGAAGAAGATGAGAAATAGTCTTCCTGCTTGTGTCTTCGGAGCAAGGTGACCATAACCTGAAAGAGTGAGAAGAGTGGAAGACGAGTCACAAGAATCTAGGACAAGCCGCTTCGAAGATCAAGGCTAACAATTCTATCCTCTCATTTACTGCCCGTTTTCGCTCATTTACCATCATTTTTGCTTGTTTGTTTATTTGCAGTATTCATTTCTATTTCATTTTGCCATTATTCACTATCACCTGTCATCATTCACTAGCATTCACTTCTACTTCTTTTACTATAATTCACCATCATTTTATATTTATCATCAGTCGCTATCATTCTCCATCATTCCCCATTTCTATCATTCAACATAATTTTGTATCATTTAATCATTGTTTTCATTTGTAATGAAGAGCAGAGAAAAGCGAGGGAACATTGAGTAGGGAAAAAGATAAAGAGTGGCATTCTCTTCTCCCACACATTCTTTCACTTGAGTTTTCATTTGATGCCTCGAAGGTGAATATGTCATCTTCAAATCGAGCAGCAACACCAGGCTTTGAAATTAAAGGGAGAAAGCCGGCCCTGTAGCCGCTTAATTTAGTCACAGGCCGGTTAAACCGCTTTGAAATCCAGTTAGGAGGTCATGAAGAAAAGTTTGAGTCTACGTTCAGTTCACTCAATTATAGAAGAACTGAAACAGCACAGATATTCAACAAAACATGATTTAAAGGCATACTTTTCAAGCTGGATTTCGTATTTCGTTACATACTTTGTAAGGTTTTGGTTGCGCAGACTGACAACATGTTTGACGTGTTAGAAATGCTCATTGCGGCCCTGAACACTTTGTTATTTTACCAGAAGTTCCCAATCTTTTGACACCTGATAATCTTCTTTTTCGAGTTTTAGAAATACGACAATTCTCAACTCTAAAACTTTAAAATCAAATCACCTTTGTATTTCAAGACAAGTAAAATCGGTGGCCAGTTTTGGGTTTTAGTCAGCAGGTTCCTATTAAGGTTTCGAAAGTATAGGTTTTTATTATAACTTGTCAAAGACAAGAAGTAATCTCTCACCAATCGTCGTTGTTACACTACCAACGAAGTACAAAGATTGATAGTAATTCCAGTCATTGTGTTGAAACTTGCAGTTCTTACGATTTTCTTGAAGCAGCTGCTCAAGAGTTTGTATAAGTTTGTTTACGACCTCCATGGATGCGTTAAACTGTCGTGACATGTTTTTCTTGACTTCATTCATCTCCTCGGCAATCTGGCTGCCATCGTCACGACCTTGTTCTATAGCAGAGAATATTGCCGCCCCACTGGTCATATAGACTGAGAGCATAACCAGTCGAACAACCAAGGTCTTAAATTTCTCCTTTAACTCCATTCTTGAGAAAGTGGTTGGTTTCGCTTGACGAAAGTGCTGCTCGGCGAATCGGACAGAAGCTGCTGTGTGTAAACTGCGTTGTGTTCGTCTCAGTGGCCTGTTGTTGTGTTCTAGAAAAGGAGTAAAGAATATTAAGTGTCGCGTAAGTTTTGGACAATACACCTTGTGGCTCGCAGAGTCCATATTCTATAGCTCCTCTGCCTCGAACAAAGAATCCTCCCTATTGCGTACTATGCACTTATCCAGATTAAAACTACTTCTTTCTCACATTCGACAAATGAATGCTGAAATTTTGTGGTCGATCTGTATGACGATAACGATCTCTGGCATGTAATATGACGACGGATGCAGAAACTCCGTAGAACTACGTGTCTGTTCAACATGAGCCATGTGACAAAGAATATATATCTCATCTGAGGAATCGTTGTTGCCGGAAATATTTGTTCCAGCTAGAACCTTTAATTTAGAGAATGTCGAGTATGGGAGCAGGAATGGATTGTACAAGGAAGTCGGCATGAGAAGAGCAACTTTGTGGAACAGTTAATAAAGCCGTTATTATGGAAGGGATATTGCAGAACTTGGAAGAATGCAAACTACAGTCTACACATTTGAAACGACAAAAAGTTGATAATAGGCCCCCCTGCCTCTACTAAGCTCCCTTTCTAATAAACCCTTAGTCCAAAAGCTGGTGAAAGAGAATAAACTCCAAGGAGCTAAACAGATACATATTATTAATAACTATTTTATTTTGGACAGCTTTTGTCAAATGCGGAAGACAGCCAAGTTCAAGGACCAGTTACCGCTGGCCAGCAGAGGAACGCGGCGATTGTGAATAGTTTGTTTCAGCTTCACGAGGCAGTGAAGAAGGTATTAAGGAGTAAATTTATTTTGCCACAAGCAGTGTATTTCCATAAATATCTTCATCTTATTGATTATTAAAACAACTCCTTTATAATATATAACACATAAAGCAAACAGAAAGCGAGTCAGTTGTAACATTTTTGCAAGATTTGATAATCGACTGGCGGACATATGATCAGGCAGGTATCTAAAACACAAAACAAACAGATAAATAACTAAGCACATAGAGACAGAGACAAATACGTGAGACCAGAAGCCGCGAAGAGGGAGGGACAGACAGACAGACATACAAACAGATAAACACACAGACAGACAGATAAAAAGACATAAACAAACAGGCAGACAGATAAACAGATGGACACAAGTAAACAGACAGACAGACAAACGGACGAAAAGATAAATAGACAGACAGACAGACAGACAGACAAACGGACGGACGGTATAGCAGATAGACAGACAACGGACAGACAGACAGATCGACGAACCGAAAGACAGATTTTAAAATGGGACTGGCTGGAGAAAGACATGACCAATTTTTCCAAGTAGAGTTGAAATTGTTAATGTTATAGCTGCTTTAAAAGTGGATTATTATTGTTTTAGATCCTGGAAGGCTTAAAGTCCCCTCCAGAAGTGGCAGTAGATGCCATACAGACAGGATTAGAGGTAAGTGAAGTTTATTGGCAGTGAGAAAGTTGCTGTAATTCGCTTTTGGGCACAAACCTTTTTAGCATAAAAAACCATAAATAAATATTTGACATGTTCGTTAAAAAAGCATATACTATGATAAAAGTGTCGATGATAAGCGAGTAGCAGACTGGAAGTGACTTTGTACCCTTGAGGTACTATTTGATCTTCTTAAACGACGAATTGAAAAATCAACATTTTTAACAAATTTTAACTCGTACGTGGTGATTAACCGCCTCCCCCGCCCCTCCCTCGTCTGCTGTTACTACATTCTTTTACATTCTACAGTCTTTTTCCAGACAAGCCTTAGTGTGGAGGTACACCCTCACACTAGCTATTTTGGTATGTGCAGCGCCAAAAAATGGGCTTTTTGAGCCGTTTTGGTCTGAAATGGGGTTTAGATTTTGACATTTTTGTTTGAAATTGGTCATAGATTTTGACATAGTGGTCTGAAATAGGTTATAGATTTTGACATTTTGGTCTGAAATGGGTTATAGACTTTGACATTTTGGTCTGAAATTGGTTGTAGATTTGGACATTTTGGTTTGAAATTAGATATAGATTTTGACATTTTGGTCCGAAATTGGGTGTAGATTTGAAATTTTGGTCGAAAACTGGGTATAGATTTTGACATTTTGGTCTGAAATTGGGTATAGATTTTGACATTTTGGTCTGAAATTGACATTTCGGTCTGATTTGAACGAAATTGGCATAATAAGCGGATGGCACTTGCAGTATTAGAAGGCGGATCTGAAAATGGACAAATATTTAACGTCAGGACTGAAATTGGACCGGGAATTCCGCATACAGTTGACTCTCGTTAACTCGAACCTGCGGTAACTCGAATCTCACGCCAATTCTAAACAATTCTGTTTTCCCTCTGGGTCATTTTCTTTATAATTTTAGCCTCGATAACTCGAACCTTTTTCCATCTCCCTTGAAGGTTCGAGTTATCGGGAGTCAACTGTAATTTGGTCTGAATACGGGCCATGGTTTTACGAAGCGTCCTGTTCACCCCCAGGATATGACTGAGGAGAACCTCCACCCAACCCCCCCCCGCCCCTCTGGGAGCAGACAAGCCTGTTTCCCTTCTCTCACACACCATACCAACTTCCTGGCAGATCAAACTCTACAAATGATACCCAGTAGTTTATTGGTCATTTGGAAAGATGTTGCAGTGCTGATAAGAATCTGTATGACCACTACCCGCCTCGCCGTTTTACTAATCCAAAATGAACGTCGTTCCAGTTTGTTCAAATTTTGGGGTCAAATATGAAGATTTTATTGAATTGCCGATTCAAAATGTGGCTAAGTAAAACCACTATCCAACTCGGAGACCTGAAACGAGCATAAAGTTGCATTAGCATGCAAGTGATATCTTATGATTAGCTCAACCAAACCCCTTGTGGACAAGCCACAATAAAAAAAGAAATCTGGCCAAGTTTTCCATTTCGCTCGTATTTTTTATTAAGTACATTACGCATCTTCGTTTTTTTTGTTATTCGAAGCTTTGCATCCTTAAGTAAGACTAGAAGCATTAGTTGCACTAGCCGATGTTTCTTGAACAGTTTAAGAAGTTTTTTGTTTTGTAGTGGCCCTTTTGCCGTCCTACTGTCTGAGGTAACTTGCAAATCAGCTCTTTCGTTTCTAAGGTGGTAAAATTTTGTTTTATGTGTGGGCTCGTTGCTTGGCGGAGATGTAGGCGTTGTAACTTCCTTTCGGTGCGAGTGTTTTCCGGAGATATTTGTAACATTTCAAGAAACATTATCATTCTAATGAATCAACTCAACTATTGCTTTGTTGTCGTTAGCTACAATGACACAATGACGGTCTCATTTGTTTCCTGATGATTTCTGTTTTACTTCAGTTAAAAAGTTCAAAGTTCTTGAATTAATGGCTGTTTGATGTGGTAAATACATTTCGAAAACCCTAAAGGACAACCCACACTTCAGATCTTATCGTTGGTTTCTGTTTGAGACAAACTTATCACGAAGGTTTTAAGAATGTAGTGATTTTAATCCGAAGTGAACAATAGTAAATGAGTTTTCGTCTGGAGGGCAATAATTGAATAAAATCAGATGTGTTCGATATTCATTTTATTTTAATATACCTTTTTACTGTTTACATATATTATATGCGAGACCGCAGACTGAGTTTTGGCGATATTTTTATATTACATGTCAGCCATGGAGTCTTTTTAAATTAGCAACAGATTCGATGTTTATTTTTTTAATATGATCTTAATTTTCTATTGGTTATTCTGAAAGTTTAATTATTTCATAAAAAGGGCTATGACGGTGGCCACAAACAAGTAATGTCTTCGAGTTCAAAATAATCGATCTTCTACGATATTGATTATTAGCTGACAAGAAGATTTAGAAAACTGATGTCGACCCCTTGTAAGCCTTCTTTGATTATCGAAAAATGTGCGGCATCTTCCATGGTTTAAGAAACGATTTTATATTTAGCACTGTCAGTCCGCTTTATGAGAACAAACATGTGATTTGCCCCGCTTTTTTGTCTTCAAAATTGATAACGCAGGCATCAGTTTCAAATCGGAATGAAATGTGTCGACGGAATATTTTGAAGTTTTCGTCACCGATACACAGTAGTTATTCAAATTAATAACAAGTGTTTGCGGTTTATTCGCTGGACACTGTGAAGGCAATGTATAGCTACTTTCAAGTTTCATTTAAAACTGGTGACAGTGAATTGCTTGAGTTCGATTACTACATTCATCCGTTCTTGTATGTACTTTGGCTTTGTCTAATATACACAACACGAGTTGCTCAGTGCAGTTTGCAAAGTGGGTGAAAACTATTCCCCACATATTTCTCTCAAAAAACAAAATGATTTCAAGAGTTAGATATGCTATTTGGTAAACGTTTCTTCAACAGGTTTTCTAAGGAGTTTGGAATAATCAAGATTCAATTTACTTACGATAACAAGCCTCCATTCCACGACCCAGTGCAGGCGATTGAAAATTTTAACTTGCCGAACACTCCGCAGGCAAATTTACGTGTCTGAAATTTTTCAAGTTGTTAGAAGTGCGTCCTCAGGATGAAAGGAGACAGTTTCTTCTGGTGTTAATCTCCTTGATGAGTTTTTTTATTACACTTGCCACACAGTCTACAATAGGGGAAGCTGTTTTGCAAATGACGTACATTTGGAAAAAACACAGACAAAAGACCAACGTTTGAATTTTCAACAACTGACTATTCAATGAATTCTCAAATTTGGCTGCAAATTCATTTGTTATGTAGTTAATTGTCGAAGCTTTCCACAGAAAAGAGCAACTGTAATAAATCAATCGATCGTAGAGATGCTCAGAAAGAGCTATTATTGTTCCGTACTTGATTTATGGTTTAGATGCAAAGAGATGAGACGAAATATTTTAAAATACGAATCATCATCTGTTTGGTGGGTGTTTACCAACAACACTGACACTTGTTTCTTCTTAAAATCGTTTTCGCCGAAGTTTCGCCAAGCGAGTTCTTCCCTTTTTATTTTAATCGTCCCAGTACAGACACAAATTTTAAAAATGTACCGAAAACACACAAAAGAATCACTCAAGTTTGTTATTATATTTTTAAAAGATGGTTTAACAAACAGATATACCTGTAGAAGCCAGTTTGTTTAAAGGTTTTTATTTAGTTGTTTCATTTTTTTCTGTAGTATTACAAGAGACGAGTCTTGTGAACTAAAAACGCCGGGAACTTTAACTTGTGTGATCGAGTATAATTGTTTCCCAACAAAAGTTGTTTCTACTGCAGTACTTAGGAAATTGATCGGTCATAAACAAAAGAATTAAACAAGCAGCACAAATTAAGTATTATCGGGATTGAGACAGCAAGGTATTCATTAATGTATATTATGTCTTAAGATTTAAAAAAACATGAATGTACTGGAGCAGTATTTTAAATGTGTAGCTGTTTCATGTTGCCCTTTTACATCTCGTATGTTTCCCGCTAAACGCTCGAATTCATTAGCGTAAGCTTGAAGAAAGTGATTAACTAATTAGTACAAATGTATCTGCTAAAAGCTTAACAATGATTCTATATGTTTGGGAGCGAGCTGACTGCAACTCGGAGGAGCTAGTGTAGATAATAATCTGCTGTTACTGTCAACTTCAAGGCCTGGCTTTGGAAAACCCCATTCATTTTCATATTTTGGTAATTTAGAAAGAATTAGTTTTAATTCTGCTTTCGAAAGGTGTTGGAGAATTGTAGCGAAGTATCCCAAGTTCAGAAGAAATTCACTGCCTCTCTGAAAAAGAAGTAGAATTCAAAATACCACCAATGAATGACGATTAGAACAGTTTGTTTTTGTTTTTCTATGTACGTAAAGCTCAGTAAAATGAGATAGAAAATCGCTGTAAAGCAAGCAAAAGCGTTGATAGTTACATTTGCGTTAAAAACAAACATAAGAAAAGCCGAAGTTTGAACATGCATTTATTACTTTATAGTATTTCTGGAATAGTCACGAAACTTACAAACTCACGTTGGTTGCGAGTTTTTAGTTTTCGGGAAGAGTTTTGCCGTAATTTGTTTATGGACTAGAAGTGATTATTGCCTTGGCTTAAGTCAAGGGACGATTGAGTGTATTAATAAATCTCGTAGCCGGCGCGATCTTCTTTTTGGCAAATCACCATGCGAACGATAAGATTACTCCACCAATTTTAATGTTCGAAAGCAGCATGTCTAAACCAGTGTATTCATTGGACACATTTGCATTTAAGTTTTTGCTTTTCTCGTTTTTATTTTCTGAGTGACCGTTTTTTTAGTCTTGGATTGAATTGAATTGAATGTTTATTTTGTTAACTGTTGAAAGCTAGTAACCAAACTAGTGCTGAAAATGCCCTTCAGAAATAACGAAGTCAAGAAAGCTATAATTCGCTCCTGTCGTGTCTTATTGATGCTCTATCATGCTGATCTAGATTTGTTGTTTCAACCGCGGATTCACGCTTTTCTCATTTAACACGAGAAAATGGATTTGCAAAGCGAGCGATCAAGCACACACCACGAAATTGAAGGTTAGGACTCACCTTCAGTTTACTACTCAGGGATTCAACTCATTCAGTAATTATAAATCTTACCTACTAGTTTCAAAATTATCTTCACTGTGACAGCGTTATCTGCTCTTTTTTTCGCTTTTTTGACTGAACACGACCTTCGGCGAACATCATGTCGCGGGAGTTTGTGTTGTTTCTTATGCTTATTTTCTTGTTTTTCCTGAAATTAATGCTTTTTTGCAATTCAAATGACTAAAGATGTGTATTATCATAAGTGTATTTCCCGCGAAATGAATGGCTCAAAATCCGAGATGTCATCGCGTTTAAATGACGACCAACGAAGGATGTTTGCAATTAAGCCCTGTATACCAACAAAAGGTTTCTTATTGATGTTTTACGTCGGTAAAAACACCTGTGAGAAATAGTATTCGTTTTACGATAAAATCGATTCTAGATTACCAACAACAACTGACATTTTGTGAATTAAAAAATTACAGGTGAAGGAATTAAATTATTGTTTTGGGCTACATCTGGAGAAAAACTTACCCCCAAACAGATGGATGAATATTTATATAAATTATCTTATAAATAATTAATGTATTATTAATTTATGTTAACTTCAACTTACTGATTATCAGAAAAAGTATTGTTTGAGTTTGCGAATGTACGAACACAAAAGTTAAAACACTTTGGTTTTTCAATTTAGGTGCCAAATTTCTGCGATTATAACACAGAGATTTCAGTTAAGAATTTATTTCTTGTTCATGATATATTTGTCGGATATATTCTCAAATTTGTAAATTTAGTTTGTACGTGAACCTCCACCTCACGCTGTTTGATGCAGGTGAAATAGAAACCCCACTATTTTATACTTTTATTAATTCATATGCTTTTTTAGTCCAGCAATTGTGAAGAAAATGAAGAAACATCTTGCATAAACTCCATGCATTTGTTTTATATATTTTGTTTTGTTTGTTGCTACAATGTTGTTTCGTTTGTTCTCTGCCGGTTTCGTCAAAGTTCTGGAAAGTGTTATGAATCTCTCAAACATTGTGATAGCTTGCTTCAGAAAACTGAAACATAAGTATTACCACTACCTACTCTGGTTACAATTATGACAAGTTTTTGGAAGTGTTTTAAATCTAAAAACATCAGCAGTTTAGATCTTTCTAAACAGGCTTGCACCTGCCTGTTCATTTTCTCGGAAAGTGTACCAATACCATAATCTGTAGATGATCATTTACTGTATTCTCCAAACTATCCTTTACCGAACTCCTCGATGTTCTACAAGGGGAAGTTGAATGTTGATCATGTTTATGGTATACAGCGTCTTTACGGTATAAATTCATGATGAAGGCTTTGTTTACGACACAAACACAAGCAAAAGCACTTTGGTCATGAAAATATTTTTATGCACGTCACATTACCCGCAGTTCAACGTCAACAGAATTAAAGGGTATTATATATTGTTTCACGTACTTGAGCCGGCGGCTTCTTGGTGGATCCCGCAATTTTATTGGTTTCTGTGAGCGGACAGTATTCTCCTGTATCTCTGACCGTCGTCTATGAATGATATTCGACAGACGCATATTTACGTTATTGTCAGTTTTTTCTTTTGAGTGGGAGCAATTGACAGAAGTTAAACCTTTAGTCGAACTGATAGTAAAACAATTTATAATTGACATTTGTGTTTTCCGTGCAACCAAAAACTTGTTTTTCACGTTGTGTTTTGAATGTTGATGACAGGGGCCAGGTGGTCGACACTTGCAATATATTGGAGCGTTTTTAAAATTAAGTCTTGTTTTGTCGTGTCTTCGTTGAAATTCACGTCTAGATATCTTAGAGCCTCTATTGGCGAATATTCAATGATGTGAAACCTATCAGATTCGTGTCGTGTTTGTGTAGACCACAGTAAACAGAGCCGTCAGTGTTAAAACTATTTTACGTAGGAGGAAATACAACAAGTACGTGATATGATGGCGACAGCGTGCTGAGAGTTTAGACCTTATTTGTTTGATCTATATTAAAAACAAATGAAAAACTAGAATCTACTATTTTAGATAACGCAGTTTGACGAAACGGCAAACTTGAAACGTAGCTTTAGTGATAAAAGTGTTCTTCGGAATAACCTTTGTATTATCGTTACGACCAAATTGGAAAAGGTGAATAACATCTTTATATGTAAACTGACATATAAATACCGATTTATTAGTTGTCGTTAAGTTTTATTGTCGGCAAATTGCCTGAAAGATTGAATAATAACTAAAAAAAATACAGAAATTAAGTGTTACCTGCAGCCGGAATTTTTTTCATGATTGATGTTAGTAACCTGTTATTTGTGAACACTTATTCATGGTGCCAATCAGTATGGTATTTACAGAAATTCACAGTGATTCAAGACAGCCCATAACATTTGCACAATGATGCAATCCCGTCATGTCATTCGTGTTCAAAGCAGATATAGTCTTGCTCAGGGCGATCTACAGAGTCGAATCTACGGGTCGGTTGTCACACTCAAACCAAGGTAGATTGTGGATCGCCCGATCTTTCTCTGACAATATATTAAGTTAGCTAACGAAAACGCAGGATGCTATAAAGCGATAAATTATCTATTGGACTGCTGTAAGTTAGAATACATTCGCAAAAGCAGAAATTCATAAAATAGCACGATCTTTCTAAAATCAGGCTGTCAGTCAGTCTACCATGTTATGCTACATCAAAAAGTCACGTGACTAAACTTCCTACCAAGACTGTGCGGTATTAAACGTATTCAGTTTTGTCATTTTTAGCGACCACTCGGCTGACCAGACAAAGTAGGAATCAGTATTCAAAAAGCTATGAAAAGGAAACATTTAGGGTTTTTTTTTTTATTAATTTCGTATTAGAGTGAAAATTTGATGCAAACCCAGATTAAGACTGAGAATCAGCTTTGCTTGAAGGACAATACCTAGAGAATAAAAAACTTGTGGTTTTTCGCGCTTTATCCGTAGCAAGTGTTACATCTGTCATTCATCAAAGGGATATAAATACCACAGGATGGTTGAGAGTCTTATTAAACCTCGACAAACCACTTTAGAGACACAAAATAACTGTAACAAACAATTCAAGCAAGACGCCGAGTCCTCGGCAGCAGCAAATGTGGCGCGGAAGGCTACTATCGTTACTTCCTGTTGGCCTGCAGGAGAAACTACAAAATGACGTAATATAGGACCGAAATGTCTTGAATAAGAAGCAGGCGTAGCTCAGTTGGTTGGTGCGCAGCCTTCGGAGCTAGAGGTCCCCAGTTCGATTCTCGGTGACTCCAACGTCTGCTTCGACTTTTCTCTGTTCTGTGTAGCTTTAGCTTTAAATACCCGTAAAACGGAGCACTGACAGAGGGAGGGGGGTAAAGTGCGCACCGTCGGCTTCCATTAATTGATACCAGCTCTAGGGCGTTAAATAAGGGCTACCTTTACCTTTACCTTTACCTCACTTTGGTTATGATCGTGATTTATTGTGAGACATGTTTGTTAAAGTACCGTTGAACGAACAGCACTTTTCCCAAAGCCTTACACTGACAGTACCTGTATGCAGTTCAATATGAACTGACCGAGTACATTTATTTTTTTTAAAAACGGTTGATCTCTGAGAAATGCAACGTGTTATTTTGTGTTCTCTATAATACATTCTGCTTTTTGCCAATAAAATCTCACAAACACGGAAGTCACCAAAAAAAACACATCACCTCCAGAACATTTTGGTACCTTCAACTATACTGTGTTTGCAGAACAAAGAGCTTGAACAACTTCGAGCGATTCTCATTTAGCAGTACTGACAATAGACTGCATGACAAGGTGAATGACATGGCACGCGGTGACAAGCAATGATGTTATCATGAGACCGAGTCTTCAAAGTTAAGATGTACAATTGCATGCATGTGTTCTGAACAGTGTGCTTATGTAGAGTTGTCAATTTTATCTTGAATGAATCAGCAAAGTTTAGAATCATGACACCGAATCTTCAAAGTTTAGAAGGGCCATTCATGAAGTGGATGTCACTAAACTTTTAGCTAATGTGTACAGTTCTATAATTTGTTCTGAATAGTGTGAATATATAGAGTAATCAAGTTTATCTTAATTGACTGAACCGAGTTTAAAATCATTAGGTTTTTTGTCTTGAATTATAGAACACATTTTCAGCTTCTGTTACGATAGACTTTTTAAATTATAATTTCTTTGGATTTTTGAGAATAGTGTCCCCAATTAATTGTAAATTTGAAAATAAAGTTTTGATAATGATGATGAAGTTCAAGGCTTTCTCTTAACGATATTTCTTTTGAAGGATGGTTGGAAGATATTCTGTGGGTAATGGAAAAGCTGCTGGTACACAAAATGTTTTGTACTGAACGTACCAGGATTTTATTTCCCCATACAGTATATACTCGAAAGAGCTTTTAGAGTCGAGTCTCGAACGATCCAACGACTGCACGACAACAAGTTTCAAGCGTTTTTGTCCGCGCTTCACATTTTTTTGCGTGCTCGCACTTTCTTGTTCTCACCTGATGGGAAGGTCCTGGGTCTCCGAAAACGATTTATTATGGATCTGTTTTTATTTTAAGATTCACAGACTCACATTGAACTTTAACTGGTTGGAACTGATGAAAAACTGAACCATTTACTGGGCTTCAGACGTGGTTGTTTTTAAAATAGGCGACTTTCAGATCTGTTTGCACATGGCACGAGAGAGAACTTTTTAAAAAGGTTAGAACGCTTGCAGCTAAATTGAAATCTGTTGTAAAAAGAAAAATAAATGCAAAACTAGCTAAGTCTTGTACTGTACAATACTGATGTATTTCACGTTTTGAATGCACATAATGTAGTGAACTCTATCAGCTGATATTGTTTGTCTCAACACCTCTTTTTCATGCCCTAACACAGCTGAGACAACGAGCTTCTGTTTATGAATCATCTGTCAACTGCATTGTGTCATCGATGGGGAAAATAAAAATTAAAGAAGTGTTTCACTTTGACAATAATAGGTCTTTTAAATATTAAATCATCAAATGGTTAAGCTTTAAACTACAAGATCTGTAAAGCTGTTCTTTTAAAGTGATTGAGATCAAAATATCCAAATTATTCCAGTAAATGTTTACGTTGGTAAGTTGATTCGTTTTTCTATCGAGGGTCGGCTACATGATGCAACCGTGCACGTAATTGCTTCATTCAAATGTGGAGCACCCTCTGCTGCGGCAGTGGAACACGATGAAGTTGGATCAAAATATTGCGCGCAATTGCTGAGCTAGAACCTGGTTCTGTTTCTACAATATTGCGTGCAATATTGCATCGTGTGGCCGGGCGTTGTGAGTATTTTGGATTTTGTGACAGTCTGACTCATCAGATTTCCTAAATGTCACGAAAAGCCTTTTTAGAATGTAATGATGTATCGGTAAGCCTTTAAAAGTTTTAAGTAAAGTAATTTTAAAAGGGTCGTTAAAAAAGATAAAAGGTAAAACGAACTTTCTTTAACCATGGTAACACGTGACAGTAATTGTGGTAACTGACAAACTTGATCCTTTCTTCTTGTGCTGCAGGGGATGTTAGCTTTGATGAACCAAGCTACTGACCCCCTATTGGAGGTGATACAGCGAAATATAGAGAACTTGTTACTGCGTATGCACTCGGAGGACTTTGCCAGGTAAAATCTTATTCTTGTACTCAGTCTCCTCTCGTTGTTTTGTTCGAGCATTAGAAGAAAATCGAGGGCCTTGGAGGGAGGCAACGTGCGGCCCGGATGGGAAAATCCAAATTCGTTTATTTGGAAAGTCACGCAGAGTTAAACATAAAGATTTATTGTGTAAATGTTTTGGAAAAATGCTTTAGAGGGCATGTTGTCTATTTTTGGTGCGGGCCGCTTTCTCCACTGTTGACTGTTGAGATGAATGTATAACTGACTTCTTACTCTTGACTTATGAAGGGACTCGCGTCATTATTATTGAAACTCAGCTCAAAAATGCCGTAAAAGTACCGGAAACAATTGAGTTTGCGGATTAACTGGGATCAAAATTGGAAGAATGGTTGTCATTGAAACTGGAATATAATTTACGAATTTAAATTGAAGTTATGTTTTCAAGTAGAATATTGTACGGAAGGTTTGTTTAAGTGGAGCGCAGGTTGGAAGTAAGGATTCTCAAACAACCAAAACAAATATAATAATAACAGTTTTTGGCCAGTATTTAAATATATTGGTGTAGAACCCCATATGCTGTAGAACGCATTTTTAACATATTCAAGTTTTTTTTTAACAAGAATGGTTATAGAATATTCCCGATATAACAAATACCTTTTGCTTTTTAGTTTTAGCTTGCAAGTGTTTTGTTTTGTTAAAGGGAACAATCAAAATATTTCTTGTTTTATATTTAACTCTTACATGGGTGCACGACGACAAGGCATTTGTTTGATAAATGGGAAAGTATGGTTCGACTTTATAATACTGCCAAAATATTTTGAAATAAATTCTTTTAAATGGATGCTGATAATGTTTCAAGAAACTCGTACGAGAAAAATTGTGTCATTTGATTAATTCATACGTTGAACTCGATAAACACTGATATAAAAATATACTGAAGAAAAACTGACACTTTCTATGATTCCAAATTAACATGTGTTTATTTAAACTCCCCAAATCATAGATTTGTTACCATTCAAAGTTTTTATTACAGGTTTTTCAATTCAGTAACCTCAGTTTATTTTGTTTGTGTCTTTAATTCTTTTGCAAATTCATAAGAAAGTAAAATATAATCTCAACGCTGCAGTGGCTTAGCAAGAACATGTTCTTGGTGGTTTGTCATTCGCTGACCAGATATTTACACTAGAAATGTAAATGAAATTGATTTAGCTTTGCAGGAGGAAAATGAAAACAGCCGTCTGTAAATCAATCTCAGCTTCAATTTCATTGCTGTATTTTTGTCAAAAATGAGATAAATTATGTGAACAGATTAATTGTGTATCTTTTGGTTGGAATTAAAGTATTTTTGTTGTATTTTTCAAATTTTTTCGACTGTCTTTTCCCTTTGCGAAATGAAAACATGTAAACATTCTTATTATCATTAATGTAATTTATTGTAGTAAAGATAACGAAAAAAGAATATTTAGAGATGAAAACACGTAGCTCAGATTTAAAACTGAGCTTAAATGTTAGAGAAAATATTAAGAGTGCAGAGCGCAATTTTTTGATGAAGTTGTGGTTTTTGAGGATGTTCGCTGATCTTCACGAAAACAACAGGTTATTTTTGTTGTCTTTTGACATGTTGGTGTAGAAATAGAAAGTTTTAAGCGCCAATGTTTTAAAATGATCAAAGCTGGAGCTACTGAAATTTATTTTATTTATATTCGATTCAATTTTCTTTATAAAGTTGTGAGGTTTTGTTGTCGACACCTATTCTTCAGTCGCTATCGCATGTATTCGATTTTTGCGCTCTTTGGTGATTTTAGAAAAATTTGTATTTCGACGCGTAGATGTAATTGTGTTAATAGTTGAGAGTAGAGCCACCGTGTTCTGCTTTTCCTTCATACAATAATGGTTGAAACGGAGCATTTACGATACCTTTTGCTGCTAAATCCATGACATGAATCGCCGACATTGTAGTATTTAGCTGACAGATTTCTCTCTAGTGACGCTTCGCAAGGTTTTCGTTGACTGCATCAACCTTATGACACTCGAAGCACGTTTGAACTGAAAATACCAGGCTTCGAACTTTGAAGCCTGGAAACGGGTGACACATGTTGTCTTTTGTGCAAGAAATGCGTTAGAACAAGTGATGTGATTGGTCAAACAGGATAATTTAGATAAGATCCAATGGTACTTGGAATGAACAAACTCAACGGTGATACTCGGCCGCGGAAAGAAAAATGATTTTTTTAACATAAATTTGAATTCTTCAGTAGTTGAATATTTTTGCTTGTTTTTGACTAATCATGTTCACGTGTTGTGCTGAGTATTGGAGAGATTATGCAGTCGTGCTGTGATCCAGAAATCCGAAGCTCGTGATATCCATACTAAGCTGTTCCACATTTCCACGGAAACTTTTCAAGCAGTTATCACTGAGCATAACCTATTTTCAGACATATTTAGATTTTAATCTTCGATCAAAATTTCAATTTTTGATAATTAGACCGCGGACTTGAAACTTCTACGAGCGTATATACAATATTGACGTAACATCTGCCTTCTCCATTTCCTCCACTTGCACCTGTTAGGCTTACAACTCAGTTAGTTCCTTGCTGTGCCATTTTGCATTTCTGGTTATGTATTGTCGCAGTGTATTATTATTATTATTATTATTATTATTATTATTATTATTATTACTTACCTGTATTATTTCGAACGTAAACCCCACTGTAACTCTTAGTCATAACTACCGATGCAGGTCTCGGTAGGGGCCTTGAGTCCTATTCTCTGTATTGCAGTGACTCGGAGACTCCAGATGTTAAATACAAACAAATAAATCATAAATATAATCAACGAGCAAAATGTGAGTTAACAGTCAAAAGGTCTAAAGCCAACAGACCTTACGTATATGATGAGTGACAATTGGCCTGATGGCTGAAAACGATCTCTGGTTGTAGAATAGTCACGGATTCGTTCAAGATGGCGGAATATTTCTCTCCCAAAGTGATACAATTGAAATGCCCAGTTGAAATGTTACTACAAGGTGGCGGGCATTCAGGTTTCAAGACTGCGTGTTCATTAAACGAAATGGGAAGTTAAAATATTGTGGAAAGCTTACATAACAACAGCTTTAGTGGACAAAATCTCTCTATTTCGTTGTGACGTCCATTCACGTTACATTGCAACAATACGCTGCGCTTTTCAGCTACTTGTTCACAACAAGTATATTTTTCAGTGGTTCAGTGGTTGAGGATCTTAGCCAGACCGCTATTAGCGGTTCACAATGGTTTCTGTCTGAGACATTAAGTTGCACCCTCAGTCAACAGACCACAACACCGGGATTACCCTTCTCTTTTCGAGAAGTTTGTGGGTTCTTTTAAGTCCCCCGATAGAACGTCGAGAGACTAGACCAACGGCTTAACGTCCACAAAGTTCAACCCTTGATCAGGTCGGGGTTTGAACCCGGGACATCTTCTTTGGCAGTCAGAGATCTCATCAACTGCACTAACCTTGAACACACGTCCATATAAACCTGATGGGATATATTTTGTCTGCTGTGTAGTGGAGCTGAAACCGCAGTTAATTTTACCAGATGTACTTGAACAGTTGATTGGAGCTTTGAAGTGGACATAAACACAGTTAGTAAGATCTCTGACTGCCAACCAGAAGGTCTCGGGTTCAAGCCCCGGCCTTGTCGAGGGTTGAACTTTGGGCGACCTTCTTCCGCCACACCGTACGCGGACAGGGACGTTAAGCCTTAGTCTAGTCTTCTAGAATGCTATATCAGGGGACTTAAAAGAGCCCACACACTTCTCGAAAAGAGTAGAGTAATCCCAGTGTTGTGGTGAGGGCCACATGGGCGAGTATGTATTAGGGATGTAAATGTGTTACCTTCAATAAATAAAGTGTCTTTACTTTACTTTACTCTACTCTACTGTACTCTACTCTACTCTATTCTACTGTACTCTACTGTACTCTACTGTACTCTACTTTACTTTACTTTACTTTTAAACCAACGTAACATTGCAGTATTTCAAAATCCTTGGAGACAATTAAAATAGCAATTAAACGCGTTAACACGTGTCTACTGCCATTTCGAGGTTGATTATTTGGAGGCGCAAAAGTCCATCCGGTTTTAAGTTCAACTAATTTGAAACGCAAGTTTCCATCCAAATATACTCCCCCCCCCCCCCCTCCCTCCGTGATATAAGCCCAACCGTGAATTAAAAAGCGCTTTGAAAGCAATAAGCTACAGTTAACTCTCGATAACTCGAACCTTCAAGGAAAGTGGAAAAAAAGTTCGAAGTATCAAGGGTAAAATTATAAAGAAAATGACCCGAAGGGAAAACAGAATTACTTCGAGTTAGCGGAGGTTCGAGTTATCGAGGGTAAAATTATAAAGAAAATAACCCGAAGGGAAAACAAAATTACTTCGAGTTAGCGGAGGTTCGAGTTACCACGGGTTTGAGTTAACGGGAGTCAACTGTATAAACCCAATAGCTCATATTCGGACGTTTACGGTATTTATGGTTAAGGAACGTGTGGAAGGATTAAGGAAGGGGGGCATGGAGATAAACATATTATTTTAAAATCACCGTAGTCATTTGTGTGACGGTCCCAGTCTTTCGCCGTTGAAATAACCGAGAAGAATGGCACCGATGTAGAAGTTAGAACTGCTGCGTAGGAGACTGGACCTTTAACCTTTAGGCCCGTTTGCACTAGCAATTTTTGATGCAATTTTTGTCGCGATTTCCATTGCAATGTTTCTCGCCGCCAAATTGCATCAAGTTTCGAGAAAGTTTTAAACATAGCATATTTTCTTGCACTCAAATTCAGTGAAACTGCAGGTAGTTTACATGTGCTATTTTAACTTGCAAAACAACGGCGAGAAAAATTGCAATGGAAATCGCTACAGAAATTGCATCAAAAATTACTAGTGTAAACGGGCCTTTAAATCTGATTAATGACGAGTCAAGATTAGGAGTAATAATACGTCTTCATTTAAAAAAAAAAATGAAGGCTGTATGTTTAACGTGTTTAAAAAGAATAATATGGGATCATTTCTAGTAAGTGCTTGGGACTCGAGGTGAAGTGAACGCTTTTGAAGTCTCCGTGCGATTCACGGATTTTGAAATCACTTCGTAACGAGATGCCTCTCTGAGTAGGCACAAATATTAAACCGGGGCTTTCAAGCGGTCCTACTTTTTTACTTTTTTGACCTTGCTCCTACTATTCCTACTTTTATCTTGAAATTCCTACTATTTCCTACTTTTTCCTACTTTTTTTATCCCACAACTCCAACAAATTGTGCAAGGCTATCATGCAGAAATAGTGAGTAGCCATTGCAGGTCCTCGGGGTTAATGTACCTCTTCAGCATACATTTAAGGATTGTCGATGATATTCAATACCTGTCAGTATTCAATATCTGTATTAATTTTCAATGAATTCTTCTGTTTAGTCGTAGTCAGTTAAATTAGTCAGTGGCAGTACAGTATACTCGCTTTCGATTTCTATCACGAAGTATCAGCGGATAGTAAACTGTTATGATATATGATCAGGAGCAGTGGTGTATCAACGAAAACTACTCCTCCTAAGCCCTCAGTTGTCCTACTTTTCTCCTACTTTTTGCCTCCAAAATCTTACTTTTCTCCTACTTTTTAAAAAATTCTATCTGGTCCTACTTTTCTCCTACGTTTTTAACTGGGTGTGCTTGAAAGCCTGTAAACCTGTCGAGCTTCACGGCTATTTTTTTCGCTGTCGGATCGTAAAACTTGTAAAGAAAGTTAGTTTAAAATCCCGAAATGATTGCGGGTGTCACCTCTAAATAGTCAATAACAATTATTATATCGTGTTTGACGTAAAATATGCGGTAATTTATGCCTGTCACTGTCAACAGAAGCTTTTAAAATCGTGCGTTTTTTACTACTTGACTAAGTCAAGTTAAAGCACGAAAATCCTTGTCCATTTTGCTGTACATTTTGTGTACTGTTGTTGCACTTTGTATAGTCAAAAGATAACAAACTTTGTTCGAATGTTTATGTTTGTCGCGTATTGAATTCGAAGCTAGTAAACTTTAGAGACACGTCAATTTAGATTTTGCTTCGTTTTGTCGGACGACGGAACGTTAGAATTCAACATTTTTGGCAGTGTATTTCTTACATGTAAACAGTTTTAAACAAAACCATTTATTTTAATTCAATTCAGCCCTTTTCGTGCAGTAATCATGAATGTTCCTATTAATAAAACATCTATCTTTATCTATCTCACTTGAATAGATGGACGGGAAGTGCCGTTGAATTTGTCGACTCGGGTCATTTGGTTTTAAGAGATCTTTCAACTCGGAACAAAACACCGTCATGAACCACTTGCGGCGCCCGCGCCGTGGTCACGAGAAGGCTTAAAGACATGATATGGGCCTCATTTTAATTAGCAACACGTTCGGCACATCAGAAGAGCAATATACAGAGCATTGTCCATGTAACGGTTATTTGACAAACAGATATTGAACTAATAGAACGTGCTCCATACAAGGGTTAAACGATCTGACATCAAAAGGTATCCCAAAAGTGGCTTGCGTCCCTAAATCCCCTAGAGAACACGGATTAATTTATAATATCCCCACAAGACATGTTGGGACGGAAAGATTTTATCTTTTTCACACGACAGCTACAGACTGGCCATTAATCATGGAAGTTTCTCTTTTGGCCAGATGTAAAAATATTAACGCTACAGCAAAACTCATAAAGACAGTTGAAGGAGTGAGATTGCGGTTCGATGCTTTTTGGAGTTGGAAGCAAAAAAACCGGAAGCTCTGGCGAGTAGTTCTGCTGGAAAAACGTTGTTGCATTTGTTTGTTATAAATTTTTGTTTCCAGTACGAGAACAAAATTTGTCAGCATTTGCTGCACCCTAGGAATAAGTATTTGGACTCGGAAATATGAAGAAAATATGCTCGTATTTCTTTCAGTCCTGCTCCTTATAAACACTGAAAACTATTATCTGCGATGATTATCTTTATAGTTCAATATTAAAAGTCACCAACAAGAACTGCCATGTTTATGACAATAATATCCTCTTTTTAAGGTTTGCCTTACAACAGTGACATAGCATTGTTTTATTTATCGAACAAAACAATTTTCACGAACAAGATTTTGAATTGGTAACTATTGCAAAGAATAACTTAAATTTTTCTTTGAGATTCAGCAGTTTAAGATTTTGTTGAACAATGAAAAGTATTTCATTTTGGACTGGTATGTGGGTAGAGTTGTCTGCTTGTTCAGTTTTTATGACGTTGAGTCGCTGCGTTTTTCATTGTTGATTATCAAAGTTTGATTTTTCTCAATTACTGGCATTCTTCCAAACGAATTTTGTATATTCTATTTTCTTTTTGTTAGTATATAAAAGCTCGTAAATCAGCAAAGATCAAATAAACTAAGGTAGGAAAGCAGTGATGGTTTTGTTCTTTATAACTGTTATGTTATGTTAATGGCCATATTTACCTAGAAAGACGAATAATTCGTCTGAGACGAATTATTCGACTGGCCTGGGTAAATACGGGACGCATTAAATAGCAGAATTTAAGTGCGTCTGACTAAATATGAGATGCACCAAACGGCTGATGCAGATTTCCGTATTTATGTAGACGAATTATTCGTCTTTCTAGGTAAATACGGCCAATATTGTTACTATAACTGCTGCAGTTGTTTTATGTGTTTTTCTTTTCATTGTGAAACTTGATCAATCTACGGACAAATATTTATACGTTTTCTTTCATACTTAGTAAAGTTAGAGTTTACAGATTATGTCCTTCATAAAGCTGGACATGTGCATGCTCTAAAAATAAATTAATTTGAAACTTTCGAAATGTTCTACCCACTTATTTCTGCTTGTGAAATTCTTTCAAAATTTGTTTTTGGTGGAAAATTTTCATACTGGGCTTCGATAACCCAAATAGTTTCACTGACAAGTTGTTTCGACAGAATTGCTGTAAAATTGGACAACACTACTTTTGAAATTCAAGATTTCTCTAGAGAAATACAGCGCGGTATGAGTACGAATCGCTTTGGCCGAAGTTTGGGAAAAAAGTCTTTCAGTACCCAAGAACACTTGCGCAATATCTAAATTCATGCCTTTGTACATTTTCAAAAACTTTGATCCGAAGTTTTCAATTGTTATGGAAATTCTCAACTTTTTAAATTTGCGGGAAATTCCAACGCCAAGCACAATGAATGGCCATTATGAAGGTGTTCAGCAAGTGGTTTAAAAGTTAGGACATTAATGCTTTTTACGAATCTTGAATCCTAAGCGGGACAAGGGCTCAGCCACCGCTTGCTTTAGTTCCGATTATGTCTTTATAACCATCTTTGTGCACTACAAGGAAAATATCAACGACGTAATAGAGTGAGTCTGCTTTGTCTTGATCTCAATAGAAGGTAGAAGTGGCATTCATTTGTGCACTATTAAGTCAATACAAGTCATATATTGCTTATCGGTTGTGGAGCTTTGATGGTAATTAAGTACTTTTCAGTCCCTTTGTTGCTAAAAGGATGCAACGTTATCTTGAGAATCGAGCAGAGCAGATTGCGGGAAGAGCCACAATATTTTAAAAGCTGTAATTAACTGCAATTATGGTTTGGTGGAAAATGTAGAGCATCTAAGCAGGAGGTGTTTATAAAGCCTATAAGGGCCAATTAAAAATATTTTTGGAAGCCACCCATCGTAGAACTTGAAGTGCGAAACAACATTCTTGCCTCAACCTTCAGTTGTTTTTATTTTGAAATGTTTGTTTGCTTTAACAAATTGCCCTGGAGAATGAAACAGGAAGGATTTGGAGTCAACAACAGATCACTCATAAAATGTACCAATTAGTAGCGAGGTGGACGGTCTTTACGTGCTTCTCCGAGCATGCGCCGAGAACAGTGCGTTCTTTTTGCACTGGCAAAACGCACCAACAGTCAACGGAGGTGACCCAAGGAAGGGTTGTATGGTAGTTTTCAAGATTGTGGCGAAATTTTTAAACAAATCTTCAAGACTTGCTTGGGCATTTTGTAGACGGCAGCAAGTCGTAGGGTCTCTCTCGTTCAAAAATCGTTTATTTCCTCCCAAACACCCAGACTAAAAATCCATAAAAGACAATTTAAAATGTACAAATGGAAAAATGTTTAAGGTTTAAAATACACAAACGTTTTCGACTAAATGTCATCTTCAGGTAAAAGACGATGTAGTTGTAACAGAATGTTCCTTCCAAATATCGAAATAATAACGGGTTCAAAAAATGATTTAAGTGGCATGATTTAAGTTAGGGCCTTTCCATTTTCTTCACCGAGACACAATAGCAGACAATTGAAGCTTTTAATTCAAGTTTTTGAACTTGCCGTCTACAATTTTAAAATCTACAACGAATTTCTTCTGATTACGGTCCACGCATCGCTTCCTTTGACTGTAAACCAAATATCAGAGAACGTCGTGCATTGTTACAGTGATTCGACCACCAGCGAGAGCTAAAGTTGCTTGAGTAAATATCCTGAAAAGCTCGAAAATAAGCCCTCCTCCAAAATAAGCGTTCCCCCAAATTAAGCCCCAACGGTTTAAAATTCGATATAAAGTCTGTAAATTCTAACGAAAAAGCTTTTTGAGGAAAATTAAGCCCATGGTCCATAGGCTTGCCCCACCAACTGAACTTCAGAACTTCTGTGGCATGTCAATTTAAATCGCATTTATTATAATTAATAATTAATAAACTCCCGTTGCGCACTTTTCATAACATAATTAAATGCGTATTACAGAAAATTATAAGCTAAAAACTTGAACTTTTAACATTTAACTCAGAAAAATATACTTACCGTTCACAAAAAGCTTCTTTAACAAGGAGTGTTTTTAAGCAACGTTTAAACGAGTCAACATTGTTCGCGAAGCGCTGTTCTCGTGGGAGCAAGCCCCATAGCTTGGGTGTTACCCTCAAAAACACCCTGTCACCAAGCGTCGCTTTTGAACTACCATTTGGCATAGCAAGAAGGAGGCCTTTACACATGAATGTACTAACACATTTACCTTTAGGGCAGGGCGCGAGTTAAGGGCCTACAACAAAATGGTGAAAAGTGTGACAAAACTTCAGATTTGTAGTTCAAAAACTAAGCACCCTACAAATTTCAAACGTTCTATATCAATGCAGGTATCTGACCAACTACCAACTTACCCCGCCCTTAGATAAGGGTTAGAGTTAAGGTTGGGCTTAGTAATAGGTTTAGGGAGGGGTGAATAAATCGATGACCAGAAACCTTTATTAATCCAACATTCTTATATCCCGAAGCAAAAAAGATTTTTTTGGCAAGACAACGTTTTAGTTTCATGGATGTCTGTTCTCAATGCCATGCGCAGTAGGTACTAAAGCTTCATGACTGCATTTTGTTGTAGTGCGTCATTACCACATGATGTAATCGATGTCCCGGATGCGCCTTGCTCTGCCTATATTAGGGATGTACAGGTATGACGTCATATCTTGCTGGTTGACAATTCCCTGGGGTAGCCTTTCTGTTGATTTTGGGTCAGAAAACAGATGAAAAAGGATGGTGTTCACTAGGACCTGGTAAACCCCACTTCGGAAGAATCGGGGGTATAGTAGTGTATAAAAGCTTCTAACGTCACAGGTCAAACGTTAGGATATCCTAAGCAACAACGTCAGACGTTAAAACATAAGGAAGTTCTATTCAACAATGTCAGATGTTAAACATTTGGAAAACCTATGTAACAATGTCAAACATCAAACGTTAGGAAAACCTATTCAACAACACTACACGTTAAACATTAGGAAGTCCTATTCAATTACGTCAGACCTTAAACGTTAACAAATCCTATTCGACAACGTCAGACGTTAAACATAAGGAAGTGCTATTCAGACGTTAAACATAAGGAAGTCCTATTCAGACGTTAAACATAAGGAAGTCCTATTCAGTAACGTCAGACGTTAAACGTAAGGAAGTCCTATTCAGACGTTAAACATAAGGAAGTCCTATTCAGTAACGTCAGACGTTAAACGTAAGGAAGTCCTATTCAGACGTTAAACATAAGGAAGTCCTATTCAGATGTTAAACATAAGGAAGTGCTATTCAGACGTTAAACATAAGGAAGTGCTATTCAGACGTTAAATATAAGGAAGTGCTATTCAGACGTTAAACATAAGGAAGTGCTATTCAGACGTTAAACATAAGGAAGTCCTATTCAGTAACGTCAGACGTTAAACATAAGGAAGTGCTATTCAGACGTTAAACATAAGAAAGTGCTATTCAGTAACGTCAGACGTTAAACAAAAGGAAGTGCTATTCAGTAACGTCAGAAGTTAAACATTAGGAAGTCCTATTCAACAACGTCAGACGTTGTCAAGTGTAAAAGCGAACCACTGACGTAAGGTTTTTTGTATCAAGTCTCGGGCGCCACTCGTCGGATGTAGGAGGTGAACCCCAAACTTAACTTTTGAAGGGATCCTCTGTTGAAAAACGCTTTTGCTCTTAATTAAACTTTTTCTTTTTCTTTTTACTTATTCATATCTTACACATTGTCTACATGCGGGATATCTGTGACGGGAAATTAAACTTTAGCACTGCCTTTGACTTTCTTCGTGCTGCCATCTTGAAATGTAACGTAACTTAGTTGGAATGCTCAGTAGGTGCAGTGTACGCACTAAGGTCGACTTGAGACGAACTTGAAAAAAAACCTGTATTTCAACGAAATAAAATTCTTGTAAATAAAATCTTGCACGGACAAGATCCCCCAATCCACCCTCTCCCTCAAAATCATTATTATTATTATTATTATTATTATTGTTGTTATTATTATTATCATTACTATTATTTATAATTAAAGTATGCATTGTATTTATTGAACATTGTAGTTTTTTAAGTTGGTCTATAATGTGGAAATAAAGGTTTATTATTATGATTATTATTATTATTAAGATTATATTGTAATTTTCATTACTACTTTTGTTATTATCATTATCAATACGTATTCTTTTTTCAGAGTTTTATTCAGCATGTGCACACGAATCACCTCTCGATGTACGAATGTAAGGAGTTTCTGCGAGACAGGTACGAGATTAAGACAGAATCACACGAGCAAAGACGTAAAACCAAGGGAGGGGGTACCGGTAAGGGTAATAGAGAGAGAGAGAGAGAGAGAGAGAGAGTGTGTGTGTGTGTGTTTGTGTGT
>JANSTQ010145562.1:0-12344 GCA_026167885.1 Bergia puertoricense
AGCCGTTGGGGCTTGGATTAAATGCCACACGTTGTGCATCAAATTTTTCCTGAGTTGTGATTGGCTGTTGTACTATTTTCCACTTTGTGATTGGCTGATCAAAAGAGTGCGATGACAAAGGTTTATGCTAAAATCCTGTTGTTGGGAACCAATCAACTTGCAGGAATCACTAGTGATTTCAAAATGGATATAATTAATTAGTATACCAAGTTTGATTGGTATAGCTTTAATGCTTCTTGAGAAAAGTGGCTGCAGGCACTTTCTGCTCCCCCCCCCCTTCCCGGGACCAGGAACCACAAAAAAGATAGGGTTGAGGAAAAGTTGAAAAATTCATCCTCACTTTTCAGAACAAACTATGAAATAAAATAATTCTAAAGAACAAAAGGAAAAGCAGAACTTTGTATAATTGTTTTTTTTTTATGTTCTTAAACTGTTATGTATTTCAACACCACTTTAAAGACTAATTCAATCAACTACCATGATCCCTTTGTTTATGTTTTTATTGGCCAGTCATTGACAAGTAGGTCTTTCCTAGCTTTTCATCCTGTAGCAGACAATCTTGCCTCTCCCTCTCCCTCTAACTCTCAAGGGAACACCATTCAGTTTGAAGATGTTTAAGTCACAACTGGGCTAGAGCTGTTAATTTTATGGACCATGAAAGTAAGAAACTATGACACAGATCATGGTACACTACATGTAACTATATAATGTAAATACTTGTGAAGAAGTCAATTTACCAGTCGAACAGCAATTTTGAAACTAAAATTGACAATTCTTTTCCCTTTTTTGTGGTGATCCATTGAACAGCACAAAACTTTCAAATTGGCAAACTTTAATTATTTTATTATCTACACTAAGTGTTCTGTGTAGACTATAGAAAACTCAATTATTTTGCTATCAAAGACAGTCACCTCCTTTCCTGGATTTTGAAGCTTTTGATGTGGTCTGATTGATTTAGCAAAAAAGACAGTTTAAAAATCATAAGCCTCATGGTTTCTTTTAAACTGTCTTCCCATCAGATAGCTTAGTCAAACTTTTTTAAAATATAAGTTTACTGTCACCTCATTTGTCACCAACCATGTGAACTTGTATGTAATGTAATACTGTAATCTTATGCTGATGGTAACAATGAATACTACTACCCAACTACCACTGTAGACATGTCAACATGGTCGTTTGTGGTAAATTCTTGCATGTGTGTAATGGCCATACCCCAATTTTAGGGCTGGAACTCTTGTAAAAAGTACAGCGTATGTGGTCACAGGTATTTATAGCATCCATTATATCATAAAATTATAATTAAAAAAATGATAATAAAAAATTTGCATGTATAAGTTGAGAGCAATTTTCGGGGTCAATTTTCACATCTTAAAAATTCAACCTATGTATGAGTATGTTCTGTAGTTGATCACACATCTAAAGTTAATTTACTGTTACAGGGTGATAGCCATCGCTTGGAGGTTGCTCCTGCTGGGTTAGGAGCCCTTAGGATGAGTGACCTTTCAACTGATGAGGTAATACCACAAATGAATACTGTTAAGTCCCACTTTAAAAAGGGTCATGAATCCATTTTGGTCATCATTTTTTTGAGTGTACACTTTGGGGGAGTGGATGTAGTCACTGGGGGGGGGGGAGGACTTCCATGTGAAAAGCAAGATATTCTGGAATGATTTCAGAACCTGGATTTAAGTGTGTTTCCAAAACTCAAATGACTCATTAAAAATATGTTTTGGAAGAAATGTTGAAAAGCCAGGCCCACTTATGAACCATTTGATTTTAATGGCAAAATTCTATTTATTCAAATGGAAATATGCAAAAGCCCTACCAACTTTTTTCATCTTCTTATTGTCAGTTAAATAAACTGAAAAAAAGAGAAAAGAGTTTTTCATATGTATACAGTATAGAATACATATTAAACATTTATGGGTTTGTTTGTAAACATATATATGTACAGTTGATTTTTAGTTTTATTGTTTATGTTTTAACTTACTCAAGACAAAGTCTTTTTGATTTACAAGGAGGATCAAGTTCATGGCCAGATAAGAAATTACGAGAGAAAAATAGACAGTCTGATGAGTGAAGTGGGATCACTGAAAACTGAGGTAGGAAAGCTGATGTAACCACTTATTCTCCAGTTTGCATACTTGTGCTGTAGTGACGCAGTGGTCAAGTGGTTTGTGTGTCTGACTTGTAACCTGAAGGTCGTGAGTTTGAACCCCGGCCTGACCACTGTGTTGTGTCCTTGAGCAAGGCACTTTACTCGACTTGCTCCAGTTGACTCAGCTGTGTAAATGAGTACCAGCTTCTGCTGGGGGCTAACCTGCAATGGATTAGTGTCCTGTCCAGGGGGAGTCACTGGCTCTCATCCCCTTAACACTACAGAAACTGGAGATATAAGCACTGGCCTTATGAGCCACTTGGCTTGGGAAAGGATTTAGCTTTTAGCTGAAAAGAAAATTAATATTAAATAATTATAAATCAAATTTCATTGGCCTAATTACAAGCTTGAATTTTTACCCCCAGAAAGCAATAAGGGAGGTGCATAAGAAAGATGAACAGTTAAATGCATCCAGACGACTGATTGAAGAACAAGAAGATGAAATTCAAGTGAGTAGCATTGTTAGTTGGTCATGTTAAGTACTGTACCAGCTGTTAAAAAGAATAATACTTATGAGCACTCACTAACAATAAGTAAACCCATTTCTGAATTTCATGTCAATCTTGAACAAAACTTTAACTTGAAGTCAAGGCTTAGTTTGCACATACTGTATTTGTTGAATTTTCTCACACAAAGTCTCAACTTCAAGTTATTGTTTGCAGGAGCTGGAGCAAAATTTGGAAGTGGGTTTAATATTATAATTAAATAAAGATTTTTTTTAAAAAACTAAATGTTATTAATTTTTAATGAGTTGTGATAATGATATGCACTGAAGCACAAGCACTGTGTGGTATAGTCCTTTTATCCACTTGCAAGACTTGGCAACTCTGACAAAAATCCCAAATTTGGTGTGCTAGTTTCATAGGTGCTTGTATTCTATTTTTGTTTTAATCTTTATATCAACAGGACTGGAAGAATGAGTTGAAAAGCACAGTGAAAGAAAATGAAGCCTTGCGACATTCCATTGAGAAATATAAAGAAGATGCAGAAGTGTCAAGGTGAACAAATTATACTGTGTCTCAGAACTTTTTACATATATTTTGACATGGCAAATTTGTACTAAGTATACCTAAGTACAGGTGAGTAAGAGTGTGAGTGTGTCAAAAAAAAATAGTTTTAAAAGCTCTAAGTGTCTTGATGTTCAAACACTAGTCTAAAGAGGTAGCATATGATATTAAACCTTTTGTTGCTGTTACCAAACATTCCAAGGTTTTTTCAGCCTTTTTACAAGATTTGTTTTTCTTCTTTTATTTAATATATTTTTGATGTTTAACAACCCCTCCCTCCTCAAACATCATCTGGTCAATCCCTCACAATGGCATAATTTTTTTAAAGTGGTGGACCATTTGGCAATTTTTTAAGTTACTTCCCATCCAGCTCCAGGGGATGATGGCTAACTTTAATTGTGAGACATCATCATTCAGTTCCAAGTTGAAGAAAAGACAGCATGTTGAACCAATCTTAAAGTCACCTAAAACTGTTTAGTAGTATTTAAAGTTATTACATTTCAGTTTAGTGATTATGTTGTTAGAGAAATGCAGTTCTTAGTTTTGTATTAAATTTTACATTTTGATGGATTTGTTATATTGATTTTAAATCTCCTTAATAATTTTATGGAATTTTTTTGTCTAAGAACAGAATGAGGAGATTGGAGGATATTTCATATTAAAAACCTAGTAGAGCTTTCAAAACATAAGGTTTTACAATTCTGTAGCCTGTTAAAACCATCAGCAAAACAAACCTGTTCCAAATACAATATGAATGCACAAGGGAAATACAAACTGCAGTAATTCCAGCCATCAAAGCTCAATCAATCAAGGAATCAATCTAATTCTTGGCAACCATTAAAACTGATAAATTCATTGCTTTCAAGAGATGATGGAACTACTGAAATTAAACAGATTTACCACACATTACCTTTAATTTGTATCAATGTAAACATTTTATGAACAGGACAGAGACAGTGGTTGTGCGTGATGAAAGAGACAAACTGATCAAACAACTTGTCCAGGCAGAAATGGATGGTAAGGCTGCTTCAGAACAGCTTGTCAAGATGAGGGACATAGTTAGAAAACTTAAGGAGGTGAGAAGTTGAACATGTTGTTGAGCATCTAGGGCTGGGAAAAGGGTCTCCTATGAACAGGACACTCCGTTTTAGTACAGCTTAGGCTGTTTAAAGATGAAGTTTATGCTAACATTTAAAGCAAACATGGTACATGTATCTTTTAGGGGTGCAGTATTAATATGTCAGGGGAATAAAATTAGCTTGAACCACAGCCAAATTGGTATCTTTTCTAAAGGGCTTCAATTCAAATTATCTGACGAGCATCTCTCTCCATACCGTATAGGAGTTCTCCTCACCTTCCCTTATTCCGTGGTAACATGCCATCATTCCTTAGTCTCGGCAAGTAATACCATGGCTCATACTTCACAGCTGCTTACATGTATATCCCGAGGCAAAGCTCATCAAGGTTTAAAAGGGCTCTTTCACGGCTTTGCGCATGCTCAGGAATTTATTGACAACAAAGCTGCTTCAAGCTAAAATATCTTCAAAAAGGCACTGTTACCAATTTAAGTTTTTCAAGAGGTAATTGATACGGATCTGGTTGTTAAATCTTGTGTTCCGGGCCAGAACACAATCTAATAAATTGCTTTAAAATGCATAAAACCTTGGTAGAAGTGATTAATTACTGTCTTACTGGTGAATTAAAAGTTTTTCTTTTGAAATTACTTGGATAAATAACGTAAAAATGTAATTTCTGGAAAAGAGAAAATCAAGTGACTCGGCCGTGAAAGAGCCCCTTTGAGGGTCATGGTAAATTGAAAACTAGATACCCAAGTGGGCAACCTAAACAAGTAAATGGGTATCGTCCCTGTAAACAGATACTTTAAATATTTTTTTAATAAGCTTATAAGCTCCAGAAATATATGAAGAAAACAAGTCAATTATCAGTGTTCTTTAGGTTTAAGTACTCAGTAGTGGTGTGGCAACATTCAATTTTTTTAAATACAATTTTCATTTTTCATGCATCCTTTGTGCAAATGCGCTGTTGTAGATTCCAGCTCCATCAAAATCAAACTATTTTAATATAATCATATGGCTATGAATAGATAACCTAGATCTTCAGTTGACAGTTAAGGCAGTAACAAAGATTCGAGTCACTCGATTAGGCTCAACTTGAGCTCTAGATTTAATACTATTGCTTATACAGGCTTATATAGTATGGCTAGGGATAGAAACTAACGCTGGCCCAACGGCTTGTGGCCGCCAAATTGCACCTCGGACTGGTATATTTCACGAAGCACCTCCACCGGTCCGTCTGGCCTGTATGTTTTTTAGAAAAAGACACATGATTGTGCAGGATACTAGTGAACTCATACTGTAAACAAATACCATTGTAATTGTTATGTACTGTTACTCGTCAAGTGTTTTTTAAGATGTGAACTTCACTTTGGAGTTAGCCGGCATTGCAGGCGCTATTTTGGCTTTTTGTGCGCAAGGAAAAGTCCTCTCAGTGCGAAGCGAGCGGGTAAAGCCCGCGAGAACAAGGCACGAGCGGAAAGAGATCATTCTCTTCCTCATCCCATTCTCCCATAACTACAACTAGCGCGGTCAAGTCACGTTTGGAGCCCGACTCGATAAAAAGACAAACTGGAGCGCCTGCTATGCAGGCTGCTTTGGATTAGAAATTAAACTTTTGCAATATTTAAAGGCATTTGTATTCTTTATAATTCTTGTCATTTTTTGTGTGATGAAGAACATACAACGCGATCGGTGAACATACAGTTATTATACAGCGTAGATTCGTTACTTAGAGATACGTTCATTACGGGACAAGGAGAGCTTCACCTTTTCAAAGACTAGTTAAGCCTTTGCCACATTTAAAAGACATATCTTAAAATAAACAATTTAAAAGCAATTAATTGTTTGTGGTGAAATTTTTGTCGGGCCAGGTCAGTGAATTCCTTTTGCCACCAGCCCAAGCCGACCGGTGCTGAACAAAGTTAGTTTCCACCCCTGTATCGGTAACTGCAACTGACTGGGAAACTACAGCTCGGAGTGTGTGAAACTCGTCTCTTATGATTTAATTATTCTATTCAAAGACGTATTTTAGAACATAGTTACATCTGGTGAGATAATATCTAGTCGTAATTTACCCAACCTTTGTTTTAAGATATGTGGTTGCTGAGTAGAGCTAATCATCTGTAAATTATTTTCTGTTGCATCAGGACAAAAGGATGTCTGCAGGAGACGTCAGCTTACTAACCAGAGAAAGAGAATTACTTGTGCAAAAGTTGAATGACTTTGAGAAAACTAATCGAATAGTGAGGAAGCTACTCAGGGAAAGCAAGAACAAAGAGGTAACAGCGGGATTTGGAGATATCAAGAATTAGTTTTTCCTTACAGTATTGAAAAATAAAAAAAAGTAAACGGTTTAACAATGACAAAGACTAATTAATTTATTGTCATGTAATTATGTCCACGATGATTCGTGAAATTATCTGAAGTTGGTTTACAGTTTTGTTGTGTTCCAAACTTCGTCAGTGTGGGAAGAAAGGCTAATATGGGAATATGCAGAGCTCATGGCTCATGTTATTTACGGATGGTATGAGAATGATGGTTGATCACATGATGTCTGACTGTTTCTCTCCATAGCTAACGAGAAGAAATTCGCTCTTAACAATGTATTGTTGAGATTTACAGGCAATTCAATAGATTTATTTCTAAAGATATTCCCGGGAGTAAATTATAATATTATAATTTTTGAGTGAAAACTGTAAGACTTATGAATACTAAATATTGCGAGAAAATAACTTTTTTCAGCAGCCACAAATTACCAAATGAACAAAAAGATTCCATTGGATTTTTTTAATCGAGATTACAATAACTCTTTTTCTCTTTGTTCAATCAGGAGGATCAGAGATATTTGAAGCAGCAACTTGAAGTATTGCTGAAGAAACTAACTGAAGCTGACAGCACCAATGAGGTTTGTCTACATAATGGTAAAAATCTATTGTAGCTAGAGCTTCCGTTGTGTACTGTTATTGAACAGGAATTATAACTTTGTTTAATAATGCAACACTTTACCAACTGCGTGAAGATGGAAGACACCATGACCTCATAACGACTAGTGTACTGTTAGTTTTATCGTTCTAGTCATTATTTTATCAGGCTATGTAAATGATATGGTTTGACGTGTTGAGACTAGAGCTTTGAAAACTGACGGTGATGTGAATGTAGAAGTCAGCTGACTGCTTATAAAAATGCTATTTAAGTGTAGCAAGATGGTAATTTGTAGCAGAGACAGTCTTGTGATAGCTGTGGCATTTTGTGGCAGTGATCTGACAGTGTTGCTATTTTGTAGCAGTGAAAGTGCTTTGCATGACGATCATAATAACTTGTGTAAGGTTTGATTTTATTCACATGTTGCCATCAGTGCCTTGTGCTTGGGAACCACTCAGTGAATGTGCTACAGTGTACTGTTATCAGTTCCTATTAACTGTTAATTACTACTGTACTTTTGTTCTAAGCTATCGTTATTTTAAAAATACTACATATGAATACTAACTGTTTTAGTTGAAGGACACTCACTGATCAGTTGGATAAAGAAGTTTAAATACTCTTCAGTAACTGAAATATGCTGGCACACAAAAACAATTTTATCTAAGTATTTTCTTTATAGAAAACATGCTTTACTAGATCAAAATGCAGAAGCGATTTATTTTGTTCTTTATTGTCATTCTGACATTTGTTTCAATTAGAAAAGAGTCATATCATTGCCTTATATCATCAGAGATTACACGTGGAGGTTGCTGAGAGAGACAGGCAGATTGAGACACTGTTGGCACAAGTGGAGGCTGACAAGGTACAGCACCTTTCCAAACCTCCCTCTTTCAAAGGGCTCTTTCACGGCTTTGCGCATGCTCAGGAATTTATTGACAAAAAAGCTGTTTCAAGCTAAAATATCTCTTATAACAGGCACTGTTCAGATAACTTTTGCAAGAGGTAAATGCCATGGATGGTCTGTTTTAGGCGGCGATTAAATCGGATTATAGTTGTTAAATCTTGTGTTCCAGGCCGGAACACAGTCTAATAATTTGTTTTAAAATGCACATAACCTTGGTAGAAGTGATTAATTACTGTCTTACTGATGAATTTAGTTTTTTCTTTTGAAATTATTTTGATAAAGAACGTAAAAAGTAAATTTCTGAATAAGAGAAAATCCATTGACTCGGCCATGAAAGAGCCCCTCTAAAATTTAAAGGCCCAGATTGGATGTCAAGTATCATTTGCACTCTTTTATATTTTGTTTTCATCAAGCCTAACAAAAAATGAAAATTACTCACTGACGTCTAACATTGATAATTAGAATTAAGTTAAAGGTTGTTGAGAATAATCAGTATTCTCGCTAGCATGCGATGGAACCGGATTAGAATTTCTTTTCAGCTACTCGAAACTACATACGGTGCTGAGGGTGGCTTACCCCCTTTTTTGATCTGTGCCAAAAATGACATATCAGTGGCTTCCTCGTCGGTCGCTTTGCAGCGGGTACAGCATCTTCGATATAGTTGTTTAAAAACTTGCTTGACGAAACATCTCAACCAAGGATATGACTACTTTAGTAATGCAAGCAGAAACTTCAGGTTCAGAAAACAAGAAAAGATTGAGTAGAGCGCGCACCATCTGGACATGGGCTTACAAAGAAGCAGCAGCGATGGCCAGAGTAAGACGACGCCCCCGACTACAAGAGGCATCAAGTTTCGAGTATGTCTAAACCATTGCATTTTTTTCTCGCGATCAAGTTACACTGAAATTTTAGATGGTTCACACACACAACTTGAAGTTGCAGAGCAAGCAATACTTGAGAAAATTGACAATGGAAATCGCGACAGAAATTACATCAAAAATTGCTACTGTAAGCGGGCCTTTAAGTACTTTGCTTATCTACATGCATCCCTACGCTATTATCTTTTTCAACTTTAGAAATAATCTTTTTGAGTATTTATCTACTTATTTACGTACTAGCTTAGCTCACTTAATTGGTTATTCCCAGTCCCTTCCTTATTTCGCCTGCTTAGTCATTTCTTTGTTATTATCAATCGTTTCTTACTTTTACATACTCTCATCCTCTGACTCAAGGACCAGGCCATTGCATTTCAAGATCTCAAGAAAACTATGGAAACAACAAGAGCTCACCTACAGAACCAGCTTCGATCCAAAGAAATGGAGAACAACAGACTGCTTGTCCAAATAAGGGTAAAACTTTGTCTGCACTGTGAAAAATGATTGATAAAGTAAAAACTAAATTAAAGTGCACCTAAATGCAAAAAAAATTTTTCCCCCAAAAATTAAGCGTATTTTTTGGAGAATTTTGGTGCAAAAATTTTTTGATTTGGTTAAATCCTCGAACTTTCGAAGTGGTAAAAATTTGCGTAAAAAAGCCCCATGTTGGCCCCACGACCGAGTCTTGGGAGGTATGGGTCGGGTTGCTGTTGTGACGTCAGATCGAGAATTTCACTGCATGTTGTAACACATTTCTGAGTCTTTGGAGTCATATTTATTCTCTGACTCGGACGATGTGTTAGACATTGTCAATTTAAAAAGCAAGGTTATAAATAACCTGAGAAAGAAATGCAGCTGCGAAGCGATCGTTCTCGATTTGACGTCACAGCACCTCACTCTTCCCAGACTCCATTTACGCGGTCGTGGGCCGTTTTTAACTCGAATTCAAACGGACATAAAAATTCAACGATTTAACCAAATCAAAAAATTTTTGCACCAAAATACTCCAAAAAAATACGCTTAATTTTTTTGGGGAAAAAACATTTTTGCATTTAGGTGCACTTTAAGTTTATGTGTAAGTTAAGGGTGATATTACACGGAACGATTTTTCGCGCAACATACTGGAACAATATACTGTAGCTCAGTCGATCAGTTTCGCAGTCGTTTAGATCTCCTCTCTTTATCAAGGTCCAGTTCATAAATTTATTACCTGACCTCACCGCGCTGTTAGTCCTCTATAAGAGGGATAGCTGTATGGGAAAATGCAATAATAAACACTGAGTTTTCCACTTAGCGAAGCACATTAACAGAAATAGATTGTAGCTAAAACACACCGTTAACAAGAGTAACAGTCACCGAAATTCATGTGATAACTGCTGTCAGAAGATCTTTGTTGAAGAATTGAAAATTAGAGATAAGACCTTCAAAACCAAACCGTCTGCCATAATTTCCTGAGATCGGTAAAACACACTGTTAACAAGCGTAACAGTCACCGGAATTCATGTGAGAACTGCTGTCAGAAGATCGTTTGTTGAAAAATTCAAAAGAGATGAGACCTTCAAAACCAAACTTTCTGCCATAATTCCCTGAGATCGCTTTGGTGGAAGAAAAGTCGTTCAAGTTGGACTCATTTTGATATCTGGAAAAGACACTATTTTGCGGTAAATTTGTTAAACTTTGCAATCTTATCATCGTGAACTTGTGCAATAAGTTGAAAAGATTTCACCAAAACTTTGCCACAACGTTGGAAACTACAACGAGATCGTGAATACGTAGATCTCACATCATTTGCGCCGACTGTACCGTTGTTATCAAACTGTTATCCATGGGCAGCAGGCATTCTAAATTCGTCATCACCTTTCAAACTAATGAGTGCACTTTATTGTCCTAGAATCTTGAGCAACAAATGGATGAGAGCAGACTAGAACTAGAGCACTTACAAGGATTAGTAGCTGCACAAAGAGTAAGATTCCTTTTCTTGATTTAGTTTGTTTATCAACGCATCTAAACAAACAACTTTCGAGTTTTCTGTGGGTTTCACACTCTGAATCAACTTTTATCTTATTCAGGAGAAGTCTACCAAGGAAAAGGAGGCACTCAAGAAAGCTGCCAGGTAAGCGTTTCGTAAACATCGACTGCTAAAAGTGAAAGGTGTGTTTGTTTTTGTCATTTTGGATGTTCATGGGTATACGGGCTAAACTGAATAAATTTGAGTGGGTAAACTTAGGGTTTGCCAATAAACAAAACATTTTCCTTGTGCTTTTGGATTTACATGGTTCACACAGGCCTTGAAAAATCCTTGAAAAACGAACCAGTCCTTGAAAAGTCCTTGAATTTTGAAATACCAGCTTTTGTCCTTGAAAAGTCCTTGAATTTGTTCGAAAACTCCTTGAAAATATGCAAATATCCTTGAGTTTTGTTTGAGGTAAAATAATGTATGGCCAATTCTCTACGTGCCACTGCAAAAAGAAAAGCGGAGAAGTTGCAGAAATAGAGAAGGAACTTGACCTGAAACTTACCAGACTAAGAGAATAAACATCAATTGTTTATTCCAGCTTTTTCGGTTTCCTAAGTTTCAGATCAAGTATTTTCTCTTTTTCTGGAGACCTAAAACTAAAATGAAGTTAACCTGTATTCAGCTGATGGTATGCAAACTATTCTTCATAAATAGAAATTAAATTGTTTATCGTGGTGCGACAAATAGTCCTTGAAAAAGTGTCAACTATCCTTGAAAAGTCCTTGAATTTTTTTCCAAAATGTTTGTATGAACCATGGATTTAAGTCAGGTAATAAATATCGTTTATATACCGTTCAGTTATAACTTTTGTTTTTGAAACTCCGTAGTATATTTGAAAGTCTTTCTATCTTTTAATGATGTATTAATTATATATTCACTTTTAATTTGTATTGCAACATCACGAGTTCACCTTCAATTTTTTTCTTTTTTTTCGTCATTCCTCCCAGAGCACAAAAGGATCGTGTTTTGCATAAAGACAGTCAGATAGAGGATATGGACAAAATGTTAGTAGAGAAGGTAAGAATTACTTTACAAAATTTGAAATACTTGTTCTTCACATTTTCCAATTCCAATAATTTTATTTTTGTAAATTGTTTGAAATGAAGTAAGTTCCATTTGTATAAACCAATCAAAACAGCATTAGGTCCGAATGAAACTTCCAAAAGCTTGCCAAAAGTAAGTTACGTTCAATTAGAAATGCTGTGTAGATCCATTGAAAGGGATTTCCTGTCTTAGTTGGAAAGGGCTCCAAGACTCATTCCTTTGTTCAAAAAATCCATCAAGTTTTAGTGTTTTACCAGACTTTTAATTAAAGGTCAAATGACACATCTCTGCCGAAAGTTATGTTTATACTGATTTTAGTAGTTTGAGAGTCCCTCTTTTCA
>JANSTQ010145573.1:0-12344 GCA_026167885.1 Bergia puertoricense
TTTTTTTTTACAAAAGCACACTTAATATGGGTGTTCTGTTGTGTGTTCCACGCCACACTGTGGTTAAGCATTATAAATAAAAATTGATGAATAAATGAGCTGTTACGTGTCTTTAATAATCATATACAAAGCAGTCTATTTAGCTATTAACTCAAGAAATCTTATCCAACAACGTCAGACGCAAGAGCGAACTTCCGACAGGACGTTCGATGCAACTTCCTTCTGATTCGTACATTAAAACGTCATGCAGAGAATACACGTAAGCCTAACGTCCAATGTACAAATTTTGTGCAACTGGACCCGCATGATGATCTGCTATATTCTGGAATGTTCGCATTACTGAAGTAGTTTAAAAAGACAGAAAGTCTCAAAGAAGTCAAGCGCGTTGACATTGCAACAAACCACCGTCAAAATCATACACAAAATATAATCCTTGAAGGATGTACATGCCAAAACATGCAACTTCGGTTGACATAATGTTTGCATTTTAAACAGATCTTTTCAAGTTTTTCTTTTTGCTGTTTCGATCCACTTAAATTGTTTAAAGTAGCCAATGCCAATGCGTTGGTAACATTCTGAAGTTGCACATAAATCTAATTTCTGGAATATGATTCATTAAAACTATTGGTTCATTATCCTCTGCTGCGGCAGAGGAAAATCATTTTCAACTCAAATATGAATATTTTGATTTGGACCATTTACTTTCACGTACTTCTGCAATTATTTTTTTCGGTTATTATCTCATGTTTTTCTTATGAGGAACCTGTAAAAAAATTCTCCTAAATTTTTCAAAGGCCACTATATGCTGTCACTTTTTCCAATTTCACCTTTGAATATACGTTAACATCCTGTTGTTACCAAATGGCACTTTTGAGTGCTAATTGAACTCAAACCATGTGATTACAGATACTAATACAAGCAACATAAGGGAAAAAAGGAGAAAAAACACCGTTGGATATTACCTGCTTGGCACCTCGCGATTTTTCTCAATAATCATTTCCATGTTGTTATAGTAAATATTGTTAAAGTTGGCAACAAACGTTAGGACGGGAAGAGACATCGCTAAAACTCCCAATATGGCGGTAAATGCTGAAATGAGTTTTGCTTCAGCTGTGACAGGCACCATATCTCCGTAGCCGACCGTTGTCAATGTCTGGATGGAAAACCAAAAGGTCGCTGGAACGCTCGTGAATGGAGTGTTATTACCACTCTTTAGCTCAGCGTAGTAAAGCAAGCTGGATGTCAAAACCATCATGACAGACAAGCAGAGAACAAGAAGACCCAACTCGCGAAAGCTTGCGACTGCACAGTATACAACTACTCGCAAACTTCTCGAGTAGCGAAATACTTTGAACATCCTAAATACGCGGAGCATACGTAAAACGTTTAATATAGACACCAAGTTCCCTTGGGGATTGTCGAATGCAATAACCAGAAAAAAAGGGAGAACAACTAGTAAGTCAACAATGTTAAGGGTTGATTTGATAAACATCCACTTGTTTGGAGAAACTCCAAAGCGAGCCAGGAGTTCAAAGGCGAACCAGCAGTTAAGCACAAGATCAAGAACAAACCATGGATTATGTAATAAGACTTTGAACATGTAATGATCTTGCTTGATAGATGGAAGAGACTGCACAATGCCGACTATAACCGATATGGTAATTGCTGTCATCGAAAATATGGCAAGAATTTGTGCGGCATTGGAAGTGTCCGGATGCTCGAAAAGTTCCCAGATTTTCCGCTGTAAATTGTTTGTTGGTAAAACTATGTCTGGTTCTTCAATATAGCCTTCCTTTTCCAGCATCTGTAGAACAACATTTTTATCTAACTCAAAGAATTCTACTTCTTGTTTGAAGATTTTCATCGGCAAATCGTCAGGTCGATGCAGCTTTCCGTCTGATTGATAAAAGAATAGAATTGCATCGAATGCTTGGCGATTTCTATGGAAGACATACTGGTTCAATTCCTGTACATAGTACGTTTGCCTTTTTACTGGAGATCCCAACAGAGTGTTGGGAAACTTTTCAAGCGTCGAAAGATGTGTTTCGAATACCATTCCGCTTACTTTGATTGTCACTCGGTTGTCAAACATAGCGCTTAGAAGTCAGTCGGCATCAGGTAAAGTCATTCCACTTAACTAGGATAACATACTTGTAAACAACTGGTTTTAAGTAATCAACAGCATTGAAAATGTTTCCACCAGAAAATTATCTTGTTGTAGAATTCAAAAATTTATATTCACAGTAATTCTCCCCATTGCTGTTGAAATATGTAACCCAGCAACTGTAAAGATAATCTCAGTTTGTGTATATACTGATCAAGTTTGTTAGCGGAGCGTTTGTATTGGTTGTGATTTTATAGCCGCGTTTAAATATTTCAGTATTTTTGACACGTTGTGTCTTATATGTATGTATGTATGTACGTATGTATACTGGAACGCCTCTACATTTTCTGAAAATGTAAACATTGACTGAAGAATAGCTCAAGATAATTATCGTGTGGGTTTGATAGAAAAAATAACAAAATAAGACCAAGCAAAGACAGTTTCCAACACTTAGGCTTGGACTTGTTAAACTCAAGAAAGAGAAAATAGACTGTTTGTCTATCAGACACCAACACGTTTGACTAAGTTATAATTGGTTGCTTAGTATCTTTTTAAAAAATTTCTAAGGTTGCCCTTCGAGATAGCATATGTAATCCAGTAGACAGAAGTCCCCTATCATTTTATGCAAAATAAAAATTAAGGCAAAGCCCCCAATAAGCATTCCACGTTTCCTGTGCAATGGAATTTCTAGATTTAAAAGTAATACTGTTTGGTAATGCATAATTTATTTCAAATGAATATCAAACAGCCTGGAGAAAGAAAACATTTACTTTATTCCTTACAAAGGAAAAAAACATTTCTAAATCAGCAGGCACTGTGACTGACTCGGTTGATTGTGTGTTTTCCTAATAAAGATATTACTCAGAACTTTTGTTTCCTTTAGCATATCCAGATTAGTATACCGTCAAATTACACTGGTACGTATGATAGTTAGATATAAATTGTAATGCAGTGTTGGCAATGCTAGTTTCAACAGCATTTATTCAATTATTTGGTTTAGTCAGTTTAAAAAGAGGGGAAAAACTTTATTCAGTTTAACCAACAACAATAATGGGGTAAACAAGGCTGACTTACACATCTTACAAACAGAAATCTTACATAAAAATAATTAGGCTCATTTACAAGAAATGCATTAAGAATCTCTCTACCGCTACTATCAAATCGCTCCTAGTTCCAAGTTTTATTTAAGTTATTTATGAAGACAATTTGTTTGTAGAATTTCAAAGCATTGCATTTGCAAACAACAGTGGGTTCGCGATTAAAAAAGAAGCTTAAAAGAGGGCTCTCCAAACCTGTCCCGCACAAATTCCGAAAAGTCTTTGACAAAATCTTGGTAAGTGTTTGGTGTTGTTAGAATGAAGGCGGGCAAGACTATAGGAAAGACATTATAAGATCCTCTGAATTGTTTAAATTACAAACGGATGACATTTGATAGATAGACTGGTTCCTTTAAAGCGAAGTAACTACTTCAGTTTACGTAGAAACTGTTGGTAATTGAAGTCCTGTGAGATTACATTACATTACAGAATTTTGCAAAATCGCAAAATTTAAAGAATTGCACATTTACAAGTTTAATATAATCATGATAGTCGCACGAAGCTCTTCACCGAATGGATTGTCCAACTTCAATTTCGTTCTCAGCTGGAGCTAACGTTCTAATCTTGCCAATGGCTACGAGGAAAAAAACTATAACTAATTATATTTCTACATTGTGGGAACAATGCGGAAACGGGAAACAAGGAGTTGCCTGTTCGCGTGAAAAGAAGGGGAGAATAAAGAAGCAACGCACAAGGGGAAACAAATGGACAATTAGTGAATGAAATAAATGGTGTGAAAACATAATAGACGGGTAAAATCAATGATGGTACGCCGAAAGAGAGAGCTATAGATGGAGTCTAGAGACATCATGGCTCACACACTTTAACAACCAGCCTGGTAATCCTCCTTCCATCACTGATGAGGTTGATGACATTGAAACCATCGGCCTCACGAATGTGGAGCCCAATGGAAGTCGATGTACCAAGAGTAGCACGGAAGAACTGAGATTAGTAAAGGCTTCTCTCAAACAGGTAAAAAGTGCAAGTCTTGGCGGTAAGTCCGTAGATGGTTGCTTTCAGTCATCCTTGTTCCCAGGGGTCGTTTCTTAGGTGCACTGTTTACCAATCCAAGATAGGTTGAACAACAACAAACTTTATCGCTGAATAGGGATTTACCCGCTGGATAAAGTTGTACAGCCTTTGAACAACTGGCCCCGGTCTGGGTAGTGTTCTACAGCGAATATATCCTTATCCAGTGGATAAAATAGAGTAAATTGTATTAAAACTCTAATATCTGCAACCTCGTTCCCCGTGCTAGCCTTGAAGAAGACCCTGTCAACGCACTCCCACTGCCCCCCCTGTCTTCATATGGGTCTGTTATGCTCTAATACACGTTTGAATACCTTTATCTTGGAAATGCTTACTTTCTTCTTCATACGATTTGTGATGATCTAAAGTTTTAGTTGTAGTCTGTTTCCATGAATTCAAGAAAACTTGTTTACTGTCACCGGCCGTTGATTATGTAAGATTTTCGTTTGTGCTAAAAAATAAACTGATAAAAAGTTTGTCTTTTTGTTTTGTAATTTTGACAGTCAAAGCACAGTTTTGTAACTGCGTTTCAACATTTAAAAAAAAAATTTTCCTTTAGATTATCAACTTTCCACCCGCCGGTTGCGGGGAACATATAGCAAAGTTTTTTGGAAACACTTTACAATAACAACTGAGCATGACGACACGTAATTACCTGCAATTATTTCTTCCGCTTAACACATAAACATAAACAAACATAAACATAAGCAAACATAAGCATAATCATTAACATTAATATTAACATAAGCATAACCAAAACTTTGAAGGAACATACAGGAGTATTCTTTCCTGACAAGTTTTTGGTTTACCCAGTTTATGGTGCTAAGCATTTGGAAAAACTTACTTGGTTTTAAATAACCTGATAATTCAGCCATCTAATTTCGGGCAGGACACAAAACTCACTCGGGCGAAACAAACCTGCTAACTTCACCGCGGGTTATCGATGCGAGGCGTTGGACTTATCAGGCCACTATACGATTCCATTTTGGATCAAACGGGAGGGTGTTTTTTAAATTATAAGAGTGGCTAATGAAAAAAACATGATTATCGTTAAAGCAAAATGTTTTCGTTTTGTTAATTGGTATCAATCGGAGTTGCTTGCTACGTCTCGCGGCCAAGTCACAAATTTTTTCGACGGCTAGAGAGCTGGGATCATCTCTGAATTCCGAAGTACCATCGATAAACACAGTGCCGTTGACATTTTTAACGATTTAGATTGGATTAATTTATTTCCATGTCTACTGCGGTTCGATATTCCTGATAAAAGATGTGGTTAATTAACGAATCTGTGTACAGCAAGTGATAAAATTCTGTAAACATAACAAATAAAAGCAATGGTGTCACCCCATATAAACATTTAAACGTAAAATAAATTATTATAGTCAGTTACTTCTCTCTTAAAACGGCCAAAAAAGAGTTTACTCTTGACGCAGCTTTTTCTTCATCATTCTTATGTGCATGTATAGTAATACAGCTTCAAGCCAGCTGATTTGAGCTTTTACTTCAAACATTCAAAAGAAAAGTTCGTTGTTTAATAAGTTAGATTGAATTTTGGTAAATACCAATTTACGGTTTAGATCGATCGTGTTGGTGACGACAAAATCATGTGTGTAGTTTCCGTTTCATCAAGTGATCTACTAATGTTATTATCACATTTGACTGTAGTTTTTGTACTTCCTCCATTGATATTTTCTTTTACGTTCTTGTAGTAAAGGCTGTTGAAGTTGGAAACGAATGATAAAACTGGCAAGGCCAACGTCACAGCTCCAAATACTGCGCATATAGCAGTCATAAACTTCCCCAGAGCGGTAACTGGTATCATATCACCATAGCCGATGGTTGATACTGTTTGAATCGAGAACCAAAACGTTGCTGGAATACTCGTGAAGACGCTATTCGTTTCACTAACCTCAATATAATACAGCAGGCTTGAGGAAACGGTTATCATTATGAATAGGCACACGATTAGTAAGCCCAGCTCATGAAGGCTTTCGACAACACAGTAACCTATAACATTGAGGCTCTTGGAATATCGAGACAGTTTGAACATCCGGAACACTCGAATTACTCGCAGAACCCGCACAACTGAAACAGGACCTGTCTGTGAGCTATCAAGGGTCAGCATAATGAAGAATGGCGCAATTGCCGCCAAATCCACCATATTTAAAAGTGACTTAAAGAATTTCAACTTGTTTGGCGAGCTTAACAGGCGGACGGTGTACTCGAATGTAAACCAAATGTTGAACGCAAGCTCGATAATAAACCAAGGGCTTTTGAGCTGGTTATTGGCGTAGTGTTTTCTGTGTTCTTCAATTGAAGGAAGTGACTCTATAACAGTAATTACAACAGATGTAATTACCATAGACATCGAAAAAATGGCCAGTATCTTTGCAGCCAGTGACGTGTATGGATACTCGAAACATTCCCAGATTTTGCGCTGGATCTCGTTAGAGGGAAGTTTCATTGTTTTCTCTTCGATATAACCTTCTTTATCAAGCATATTTTTCAGAACTTCCTCGCCTAACTCAAAGAATTCGACTTCTTGTTTAAAGACGCTCATTGGAACATCAGCCGGTCTTTGAAGTCTTCCATTTGACTGATAGAAAAACAGTATGGCCTCGAATGCTGATCGATTACGGTTGAAAAAGTATTCACCAAGACCTTGAACGTAGTACATATTTCTTTTGTGTGGCGACCCTAGAAGGGTTTCAGGAAACTTTGCCAATGTTCGAAGTCGCGTCTCGTAAGGCATTCCGCTAACGTTAATAAAAACTCTGGCATCAAGCATAAAGTTATCCACCATAGGGTCTTTATGTAATGCTGTTGAAGAAATCATTCTGATTTCGTGCGGATACCAGTCTCCAGACGCAGTCTTGTTTTACCTTTACAGCGAAATTATGTGAGCTAAAGTTTTCTTCCCATGATCCTTGATAGAACTGGAAGGCTTTTCTGATCGGGTACAAAACATTGCCTGTAGAACTGGAGCGGGAAAGCAAGCAAGCAGTTACCTCGATTTGTGGATTTTAACTTTGTTAGAGCAGCTGTTAAGGGAATATTACTTGCCTCATCAATTATTAAGTAGTGGTCGTCTATAGAAAACCAACAAACAACAATACGACTGCTTCTCGTCTAGAAGACTATAAAAACAGTCTAGTTGGTGTCAACTTGCGCACGACCAGATCTTTCTTCGATAGTACCGAAAATTGGCAAGGATTTATTGTCGCAAGATATAAAAGAGAAAAAAAAATTATTCACATTATTTTAATTTGGTAAAATTAAAATTTAAGTTAATGCCGAATCTGCTAGTAATCGACAGTAGTTTTAATTGAAGCGGTTTTGTTGTTTACATTTTTTTTAAAGGATATAGATTCGTATCGCTGCGGCTTTCAAGTGAAAAGGCGATGTGTCAGCTTCGTTATGTAGGTGAAACCTTGGCTCAATAAGCTTGTGGATATTAAAGAAGGAATTTGTCAGAAAATCTCCTTAAACCAAATAGATTCCATTTTATGACCTTTTATTCCTTGATAATTGTGTTTCTTTATTCATAAATTTAGTTCCGCTTCTGCATTGAATTAAGTGTTGTAAGTGCAATAGGGCCACAGGGCAAACCACTATACTGTCTTTATCGAAATGGACAACAAACTGACAGCATATTTTCTGACTACAATGACATAAAACTGTTGCTTTCATGAACTTACACTGAACCTTTAGACACTTTATACCGCATTGTATCGGTCTTTCTTAAACGTAGTCACTAGCTCTCCAAGGAACTGAATATTGCTTTGTTTTTCTTTTCTATAAACACAAGGTTGACTTCAGTCTGCGGTTTCGGCAGATTACGACACCAACAAATAATACTAAAAAATTTGCCAGCCAGAATTTCCATTAATAGCAGCAGCTGTTTAGGGTCAATCAGGTTGTAACGTAGCGACAAGTATGCTCTATTTAAACAGACCACAATATTTACATTTTACCATTTGTATAAGCTATATTATTTGCTTATCCGTTTGTTATCCGGTAGAAATTTGTTCATTCCTTACCAGGAAACAGAAATCACATCTGTCTGCTGTTCTATCCTTTATACACCTGGTCTGTTTGTAAAATACGTACAAAAGTAGAGACAGAAGTAACAATAAATACAGATAAAACATCAAAATGTTATTTTTCCTCCTTGGTGCTGTAGAACTGTCGGTAATGAGAATCCAGAGTTATATTACACACATAAACTTCGTTTTGATTAAATTCACAACAAAGTTACTGATATTAAATTGGGGCTTTTCTGCAAAAGGGGTTCGAGGATAACAAATATTACGCTTTAAACTGCCTGGTCAAATCAGTAATGCAGTGATTTTGTTCTAATGATCTTCCAAAATCAAACTTAGAGCTGTAACTGTTTTCACAACTGGCCAAGATATTTCTCGGCGGCTTTACTTGTAATAACTGACAAGGACAATACTATTCAATACTAAGATGTACTATTAGTTTTAAGGATTATAAGGTACTAAACTCTACTGAAAACAAGACTAATGTGTGGTTCTGTTTGAAATACGAAAAACAAATTAATTCACACAGGTGTCAAAGTTTTGCATTCTTTTAACCACGCAGGTAAATAAATGATTGAAAACAACTTCTTTTCTCAGCTAAACTTTAAGTGTAAGTTCTACAGCACAAACTTTTCTGCCGAGTTTTCTGGTTGTTGCAGTGCCCGGCCGAAACTCGTTAAGGATGTTTAAGGTGATATTACACGTGTAACATGACTTTTACACGTTAACAACTCCAACAAACTTCTGACAACAATATTTGTAAGTTTTTTTCTGCAACGAGATAGCGCTAAAATTCGTAACCTTCCGCTTTGTTACACGATCTCAATTTTCAACAATGCTGCGCGAAAAATCTTCTTCCCGACGTATAACATCACCTTAAGCTCTTGCAAAAGTGCAACCAAAGAGATCGTTAATACACCAAGGAAACAAAATAGGAGAAAGGACGGTGGGGAAACGGATTCTCCTCAAATAGACAATAAAAGAAGCGAGGAAGAAAAAAAATGAAGGAAGTAAAACTAAGGAAAATCAGACCACTATGCTAACTTTCTTTGTGCCTTGTTTTATCTGAATATTCACTAAAAGAGAGAAAATGCTCAGCAGAACTAGAAAAATAATGAAAGTAAAACTAAATTAAACAATGTACACAATTGCACTTTTTCCTCTCATAGCCGTGACAAGAGCTTGGAGAGAAGAGATAGTTTGGGAATAGCAGTGTTCCGGGAATCGGGGAATTTCAGACTGATTTATTATTTAAAGTCCTGGGCGGCACAAATACGGTCATATACTGGTAGTAATATCACTTAAAACCTAGCCTGTTTCCCCCTGTTCTCGTCAAATGAACCTGCATGCTCGCAGGCTACTTTAAACCGAGGTGAATCAGCCAGCGAGAGATGCCGGAATGCTGGTAAATTTTCAAGATGCGGCTTTTTCAGCTAAAGCAAACAATCAAAAGCAAATTGTAATTTTTTTGACCAAAAAATTACGCACTTAACCTTTTACAGTAGACGAAAGAAAAACAAGATAAGGCTTTTTTGCAAAACGTTTTGCTTGTACGTACGCTGGGCGGGTGCAAAGCGTGATTACTGCGACGGACTGGTTCCTAAGCAACCGATTTCTTGGTAACCGCGTCTTGCCCAACAATAACAAGATCCAAGATGGCGTCCGCCGATCCAAAGCTAACTTTGGAGAGAATGCTAAACGGGAAAACGACTCTCAAGACTCAAAAAGTCACGCATAGTGATATAATATGTGAGTGTTTCTCTAGTGCAATATTATGTTATTGTGTTACTAGTAGTATAAGTAGTTGTTTGACATATTGTTTACACGCTTTATTTTATAATATAAGATTTAACTTTAAGAACAACGAGGCTCAAGTACTGAGAACAATTTAAGAACAAGCTCAGGCTGAGGCTCGATAACTATGAAAATTTTTCACGTAGAAACTTGACTGACACTCGTAATTTAACTTAGCAATACAGTATAAAACACAAAAGGATTCACGGTGTTTCTCATTTATGTATTATGAAATCATTGTCCCTGCCTGCAGTTAGATCTTTGCAGGTCCCAGGCCACCTGCGCCGCTTGTAATCTGTGGCGCAGAGTAATCCCTGAATTAGCAGTACGCTATCTAGGGCTAAAGACTTTAAGGCTTTAAGACTTTAAGAATGATACATGAAGCACTGAAGTTCCTCAGTTACAATCTCAGGGTGTACAGTACATGAATGGTGCGAGGCGTTTCGTTTTCCACTGCCTTCTTTTTTTTGTTTTTTCTTCAATTCAAACCGCTCACAGAAATAAGAACAAATTAAGAACAATTTGAGGCTGAAGTTGCCAAAAAATTAAGAACAATGAGCCTCGGCAAAATTTACTGCATGGTTCTTATTTAATATTATAAAATAGCGTGTATATGGATACCCGGGTGACCGAGAGAGCTGTTGAGTCTGACATTGTACTGGTGCAATGTGTTTGATCAATAATGCAAGGATAACACTACTGAAATCAAGTCACTGCCCAGTGCCCAACCAGGATGTAATTCCATATACCACCTTCTGTGAAATCCAGCCTCACAATGATTGGGGTCCTTCTGTGTGTACCACAACTCATTAACGCTACAATAGAATTATGTCATTTGATTGGTTAGGTTGGGGAAGGCATTGTTTTTGAGCACTGTGATTCATATTTGTTGTGGTACACACAGAAAGAACCAGTGATTCCTATCTTATTCTCTTCGTTTTCCCAAACATTACAAATGTGGATCTCCACCCCCCCTCCCCCCCCCCCCACCTGTTTGGTCTGTCTGCAGGTCAGCCTCTTTGATGTCCTTTCAAGCAAAACTTTGAAACTTTCAAAGACTAACTCAGAGTATTATTATGACTTATTGTGCCACAACTGTCTGACCCTCACTGTATATTCAAATCCCTTAGGGACTGTTTCCAGTACATTTAGGGGGGATTTGAAATTATATTCACTGTACATATGTAAAGATGCAAATGTATTCCCACTACTAAAGGTATAAGTTCATCAATGATGTCTGAGCTTTTCCTTTCTCAGTCTTTTTAATTCAACAATTTGTACTTAAGTGCATATACATGTACAACATGAATTTAAAGAAATGTCACTGTCCTAAAATGTTTTTTATAGCATTTTCTCTCATGCATCATCCACTTGTATTCCATGGGGAACAGGTCAAACATAATTTTATAATAAAATTAACAGCAACAAGATATACTTGCAAGGGGGAGGGGGGGGGCTGAAAACCTTTCCTGGAAAGTTGTTTTCACCCATCCCTCCTCTCTCCCATAAAATTATGAATGGTCCCTTAGACCTTATACAGATTTATGGGGAGATTTTGCAGAACCAATTTAGACTATATTTAGAACCAATTAGAATTAAGATGTTGAAAAGATATGAACAGCCACATCGAATGCAGTGGAATACTCATAAAACATAATTTTCGGTAATATAATCACAGAAAGAACCTTGACTCAATTAAAAATCCTCAAGTTAGTCAGTTGTTTGAACCAGTAAGGATACAGTAAGTCAGATTAAATGAACTTTAAATAATTAAAAACATTTCAGGTATTGGAACAGAGGTACTGAATGAAATCAACAAGCAAATACAGGAAGACAAAAACAGTGCTGTTAGGAATGCTGTAAGTAGAATTAATAACAGTATTTTAAAATAATAAATGTTACTGGTAACCTGTTTTTTAAAAACAGCAGATATCAATAACTTAAGGTAGTTGCCTTGTGTCAAAGTGGTTATCATATTAAATTTATTTTCCACTAATAAGTGACTGGAAGCCTTTTTATAATTAAAAATCAGTATTGGAGTAAGGGTACCATACTTGTTTTAGGAGGAACTTATTTCAAGATGTCAACTTTTGCACATTGTTTAAAATTTTATTTATCTTTTATATAGTGTTTTTAACATTCATTTGTTATATTAAAATGTATCTTGGGGAAAACAGAAAAAAATGCTTGCAAAACAGTTTGAGATGTCAATTAATTCAACAGCAAACATCTAAATGTCTGTAACTGAAACATCTTCAAAATCATTTTCATCAATTG
>JANSTQ010145595.1:1012-12342 GCA_026167885.1 Bergia puertoricense
GATTTAATAACACACTGAACCTTTTTTAAGGGTTTATAGATTTGAGAACAGAAGTTGTGTTTAGTTCAAATTGCTTTGAAAATTTTATACTGGTTGGAAAAAAGTTACAACTTAACTAATTTTCTAACCACAACATATATATAGATTTAATAACACACTGAACCTTTTTTAAGGGTTTATAGATTTGAGAACAGAAGTTGTGTTTAGTTCAAATTGCTTTAATTTCAATGTGTTTGGTCTAGAAATTTACCAATTCCATAATTTAAGGTCTTGAATGTCTTAGCAGTACCAGATCTTAAAACTACACTTAGAATGCTATGAAATGTGATTTTAGGAGTTTTACTTTTTAAGAAATTTTTCTTGGGGAGCATGCCCCTGGACCCCTCTAGGAGCTCATGCCTTCAGCCCTCATCTGCTTACGCCCCTGCACGAGGATGTATTTGTTTGTTACTCTGTAGGGAGTGATGTTTAAATCAAAATACTTTCTTCCATTTTTTTACAACTGGATCAACCATGTTCCTATTATTTAACAGTTTATGGAATTTATGTTACACAGATTGTCATTTGATGTGGACGAATCAATTTGCAAAGCTAGGAAGTTTATCAAAATGTATGAAGATGAAGGAATCAGCAAGGAAAGGATTTTGATCAAGCTCAGTACAACATGGGAGGGAATCCAGGCAGCAAAGTCAGTAAACATATTAATTGTTTTAATTTTATTATCCAGAGACTGGTCATGTTGCATGATGCCTTAATACACTTCATTTTTGTCAAAACCACTATTCATGCTTTTTTGCAAATAATGAGAAAAAAAATTTGATGTTACAAAAAACATGTCACAAAAATTTAATGACACAAAAAATGCATCACTGATAGACAAGCAAAAAATTGTGTGTCAGTGTGTATGAGAGAGTATTTGTACTGATATCATTTTTCTTTTATTTTCAGATCTCTTGAAAGAGATCATGGAATTCACTGCAACATGACACTCCTATTTTCATTTGGTCAGGTAATTTTATACAGTTGTAACTAATTGAGAGCTCTTGAAAAAGATCATGGAATTCACTGCAACATGATACAACTGCTATTCTTCTTTGTTCAGATAGTTTTATAATGCCATTATAAATATTTGAATAATTTTATGATAGATTGCCCTCTCTTATGATGTTAAATCCCCACCAAAATTCAAGTTTTGTTTTTAACATTTATGTTTCATAGTTAAATGCTATGTTTATGATTTAGATCCGAACTTTTAAGTACAAAATCTCTACTTTGAATTAAACATGGTGCTTTGTTGTGATCATATCAAGTTCTAAGGTGCTAGAAAACAATTGGAGATTGAAGTTTTTTCTTCAACAATCAAGTATTCTCTTCAACAATCAAGCCTTTGCTTCAACATTCAAGCCTTCAGTTGAACATTCAAGTTTCTTTTCAACAATCAAGCTTTCGCCTCAAAATAATTGAAGTCTACAATTCAACGTCAAATCTTTGCTTTCAGTATTTGCAGGCCAGTGGAATAACAAAAACTGCAATTGTAATACCGGTAATAATGAAACGCTGAAACTCTATACAAGGTTAATTTGAGGTAGGAAAAATTTAATCAATCCAACTAGCAATAATGTGGAAATTTGGATAAATGATTAAATTTCCATGCAAAGTCTTATAATTGGTGTCTAGCATACAATGGTGATATAGAGCTTACTCAAAATGTATTAAACAACACAAATTATAAGCTTGGGCTGCCTGTAGGTAGGTATCAGACCTTGAGTATGGGCATGTTACTGGATTAATCAAGTGTGGAGTTCAAATCAAAACTTGGAGTTTGAAGTCAAAACTTGTATGTTGTTTGGCACATCTTCGAAGTTACTGAAAGCAAAGACTTGACGTTAAAGTGTAGACTTTAATTTTGAGATGAAGGCTTGATTGTTAAAAAGAAACTTGAATGCTTGAATGTTGAAACAAAGACTTGATTGTTGAAGAGAATACTTGATTGTTGAAGAAAAAACTTCAATCTTGAATCTTTTTCTTGCATCTCAGAACCTGATATGATTGCAATAAGGTACAATGTTTAATTCAAAGTAGAGATTTTGTACTTAAAAGTTCAGATCTAAATCATAAACATAGCATTTAAATATGAAACATAAATGTTTAAAAAAACAAAACTTGAATTTTGGTGGAGATTTAGCACCATACTCTCTCACCCTGAACTTTTTTCCTAAAATCATTGAACTGTATTCAATGCATCAACTGATATCAAATTTTTAAGAATGGCAGTTGCAAGCATGTGACTATGCAATCACAAATCATTCTTGATATTGCCATGATGTGAATTATAGTGACTGAAACAGCTGCAACATCATTAATCATGTTGAGCTCTGGTCATTATGCACTGATCTTTTCCATGCACATAATTATGACAAGTTTCATTTCTGCCCAGTGAATGACAAAGTATTTAATGGCACTGTTGCAAAAGAGATTGTTGATCAAGTTCTTAGTTCTCCTTTAACAGCTGTTCTTTTAATTGTTCTTTTCCTCTCCTTCACTTTCTTCATGTTTCTTTTGCTTTGTGTTTCAAGATATCCAGAAATGTTATTATCTTCAGTAACAAAATACTAGTCTGCAGTCACCACAAATCTTATTCTCATGATTGTGGTAAATTCCTCTTTATAGGCAGCGGCCTGTGCAGAAGCTGGAGTCACATTAATCTCACCATTTGTTGGCCGCATATTTGATTGGTATGTGAAGAACACAGACCAGAAGTCATTTGAGCCACATGATGACCCAGGTATTCTGGCTAGAGGAAAGTAAATTGCTAAATAAATACAGTGTTCTAGCTTGGCCAAAACGAAAGGGCACAGCGCCCTGTTGCTTTGTTCAGCACCCTGTCATTTTCAAAGCATCAGACTCATTATTATAATGGGAATTGGAGTTAAAAAGCCAAAAATTTTGATGTTTCAACTCAATATTTTGCCAGGTTCTTGTGCATTTTGAACAATCACTCGAAAGCCACTCTCAAAACAATGTAATTCTGAGCCAAAATAATCAGTCAGCGGTTTCAGTGCTTGTTGTCATGGTGCTTGCTTTGTAACTACCCAATCACAGCACAGATATCAGAAACAGCTGTTGTTGTTTTCTGCTTGATCATCAAATTCTCAAAAACTATTGAGTATGCAATCAGGTCTGCAAAGAAACAAAAGTTATCAACACTTGACAGCTTCTTTGGCATTAATCAAGTGCAAGCAATGAAACCCAATCCCTTGCATACACAGAATCTAGCTCCAGACGAAGAAAAATCTAGCGCTTGCCACAGGGTTGGGTTCCAGGAGTCATGGAAAAGCAGTTGATCATGGTTAAGTTGATAAGCAAATTAGGGGCACCCTGTTGTTTTTTTAGCAAGCTAGAACACTGTAATAGTAATGGGAGTAGATAGTAAATATACACATTTTACAGTAAGTTGTGTTCAGAGGGTCAACTACTCATACATATAAAAACACTTAGATTCTTACTTTCTGATATAAATGAGAATTTTTAAAAAGTATTCAGTTAATTTTTTCTGTCTGAACTCATTTGATTTTTGCAATTAGTTAAGCTTTTAAAATCAATTTTATGTTTACTTAATGAAATAAGCTAAAAGTAGACAGCAAAAAAAGATTTTAAAAAATAGCTGGTTATTTTTACTAGCTTCAGCTGTTTTGGGATAGAAGATGCAACTCATTGCCCGAGTCATGTTTAGGGCTTAATAATTATTAAAAGGGGGTTGTGTTGAAAGATCGAGTTTTGAATTGAAAATTTTCAGAAAATGTTGTTTTTATCAATGATTTCCTTTCCCCACCAAGAAGGGAATTGTCCAGGATATGCATACATGTACATGTATACACTTATTTTTTAAAGTATATTAATTTTGCATCTCTAATCTTTTACTTAATACTGCTTTTAAGGTGTGAAAAGTGTTACACAAATCTACAACTACTACAAAAGGTTTGGCTACAAGACAGTGGTGATGGGAGCTTCATTTAGAAATGTTGGACAGATTACAGAACTTGCAGGATGTGATCTCTTGACTATCAGGTACAGAGTGTTTAACCACCTCATTTAGTCAGGGATTTATTGATTATACTTGAAAATCCCAAAACTTGACTCTTGCACAATCTGGTAGAAACACTCGCAATTTCAGAAGATCTGCTCCCTTTTGATGTTCTATATTCCTATTTGTAATTTTTCTTTGATTTACTTGTAATAATTGGAGTCAGGCATGCTAATGTAAATACTTGCAACATAAGACAGATTTCTTCAATAAAAAAAACTGGAAGTTTCTGTAGAATATTGCATATTTAAAAAAGGTAGAATAATGCTTGAACCTCAACTTTGGTCACCAGAAGTATGCTCATGCTGTGCATCAGAATACAGTTTTTGAATTTCATTCTGGTACAGAAGGAAAAGAGTGTCAAATAATCCCTTAAGTCTCAGACAATCTAATCCCTTTCCAGCTCTCGTAAGTAGCCAGACTTAAAGTTAATGATTATTCCACCATTATTTTGTTTGCAATACTTTTTCCAGATATTTTCATTCCTATTAAAGAAATATATCTCCCTCACCTTACAAGCCTGTATATTACACTAACTACCCCATTAAACCTTAAAAGATTACAGGTACTTCATAATTTTATCTCTTTTTTTTGTGAAAAATTGCAAAATATTTCCTCTCTTTTTTCATGGTGAGCACATGACCCAGGTGTTATTCTCCATTGTAAGAAAGTGATGTAATCATAAATCAAATAAAACTTTTTACTGTATACCAAAAACGGTTTATGCAAAGTAAATGCCTTGAGTGGCATAAAAACTTGTCAAACTGGTTATATATCTCAGTTTTCCGTAGTTTTAAGCAGATGAGAGAATGTGTCTCCCTTTGGATGGGACACTTTACTCATTTATACAGTGGAGTTAAATGAAATCAACAAAGTAGTGTCTTACTTAAGGACACAACATTATGGTCTATGTGGAGTTTGGACTTGTGACCATTGAGTTACATGTACAAGTCAGACAAGCTGAAATCCACACAGCCACTGTACCACTGACAGTGTCGTATAAAAAGCAGATAAATGAATCTTAAATTTTACTTTGCTTTAGTGGTTAGTTCTTTTGTTTACTTTACTGCTCCATACCGTAAATATTTCAATCAGTTTCTGTTTATTTCTTTTCTCATAGCCCATCCCTACTGGAAAAGCTTGCCAACTCTTCTGAAGCAGTGCCCCAGAAACTGTCTGTTGAGGAAGGTATATATAGTAACTTTCAGTTTGCCAACAGTTTTCTTCCCATGCTAGGGCTTTCGTGTGTCAGAGCAATTTGCAAATCAAGTCTGTCAGCAGCCAGAACTCTTGATTGGTTGGTTTCCAATCACAAACTATGCAACAACTTTCTGTTTAAATTAATTATAATATATATAATATAATTAAATTAATTATAATAATGATAATAACAACAACTTTATTTTGGACATGGTTTGGTGTGTTGCTAAGTTAAACCATTTGGTCTTGTGGGGTGGAGATAGACGAGTTTGCATGTAAATTTGTTTTATGCATTTGTTGTCTGCAAACTTAAATTTTTTTTCTTTCTCTTTTCTTGTAACTTGATGTTGTACAAAATGTGTTTTTCGAGTTCGTACAAATTTTTTAGTTTCGAAATTCTTCCTATTCCCTCCTCCCTCACGATATCAAATAGTTAGCCTCTTAGTACACCAGATTTAATAGTGCATGTATATAGTGTTTTAATCTGATGAAACACTTGATTCCTGCAGCACAAAAACTGGATATTGAGAAGATAACTCTGGATGAGAAAAAATTCCGCTTTTTGCTTAATGAAGACGCAATGGCCACAGAAAAGTTGTCAGAAGGAATCCGCAAGTTTGCTGCAGATGCTGTTAAACTGGAAAGTATGATTAGAGAGCAGATGGAGCACTAGAGAAGTGACGAAATGAAATCGGTACCACGCCCCTTGCGTGACAATCAGTCAGTCCGTACCAAAAAAAATGACGCCACGTTTAAAGATATCGCATCGTAATGGGAAATAATCTGCTGTTGGATATGTCATTTATTCATTCATTTCATAAACTTAGTTTTTGATAGAACAATAGCGTTTAACTGCTGACTATAGTTAAAATGCTAAGCGCCAGATAGAATACCAATGTGACAATAAATGTACTGCCTACTGGGGAATTCATTTGTATCCTGTTGTCAGTTCTTATCGGTCCTTAAACCTTTTAAAACGGCTGTGAGTTTCTACAGACTATAAAATAACGTTCAACAAGAAATGTTCCTTTTTCTTGAACACACCTTGCGCTTGCATCTGTGCTTGCTTCACTAATTTTCTGGTGTGAATGGAGCTGAAGCAAGCGCTAACGCAGACACAAGCCACTTTGCAAAACAGAAACAATCACGCATGCGCACCCTCTTTTGCTCGCGTCGCTTGCTTCACTTACATCCCTAGTGTGAATTCCCTTGCGCTTCCAGGTTGCTTCTGCGTCTACGTCTGTGTTTGCGTCTCTACTGTGAACAGGCCTTTACCCAACCAGACTACGTGTTATGTATGCTTCGTTCTATAACTAACACTTAGAACAAAGAGCAAGCGTTGTCTCTGAGCGCGCAAGCAGTCGTTAGTCAGTTAAGCTAAGCAGAGTTGACTTAAAAGTTGTTCTAATTTTACCGTCGTTCATTGATAGACTTCTAGATATATTTTATTTCAACCAATTTCGTGAGGAGAGACCGAGAGGGGAATGGGGCCGAAAAGACGAAAAAGAAAACGAAGAAGAAAGAACGACGCCAAAGAACAGAACGGCTGCGAAGGAGACTACTGTTGCTCCGAAAATGCATTTTTTTAAAAGTAGTATACATTTATATCAACCTGATTGGTTTCTGGACGTTGTATATCGCTAATGTACGAATGATTTGAAGTTTGTCATACGTTTATAATTTGATATTAAGACAATTTCTATTTTTGTTAAATCTCTGTGCTCATAGAAAACGCCAGCTTGAGTTAAAACTATAAAACGTTTAAAAAGCGCCGTTTTATCACGTCACCTCAAAGTTAATTTCAAAAAGTATAAAAGTAATCCTTTACCCCCTCTTTAAAAGCATCTGCTGTTTTAATGGTGAGTGGAAAGTTACCCCAAGGTGACGGTGCAAGTAATTGTAAGGTCCGTAATCCAAAGGACTTCCGTTAAAAAAGCTAAGGAAACCGCCTCCATATTTTGCATCAGTACTTACGTGAAGAGTCGAGGAGGCATTATTTCACGGAAGGATGACGTGCGAGCTTAAAATATACCTGTGGCCACAATCGAATGCCTGCGATTGTCTTTGTATATTTTAGGGCAAGTTTCAAGTCCCCCTGGGACTCGAATTATGTACTTGATGATATTAATGGTGATTAACCATTTTTTTTTGGGGGGGGGGATTCAACAACGCCCTGTGTCTCACTTTGTATGGTTTTGGAAATTAGAAGGGTTTTGGAAAGTTTTTGAATTTGAAAAGTTTTGAAAATTTAACAATAAACATAACATAAACATCAAAAAACAAACGCCTGCTATGATGTATGTGAGAAGGTTGCGATAATGTTGGACCAAAAACCAACAAATTGCAAAACCTTCTTTGCAATAACATGCCAGCAGTCGGTGTCTGCTAATCAATGGATGTGATCACAGAGGTATCGAATTTGTTTTGCGACCTTAAACAAACACTCCACGTGTGGGATCTCGGTGCCTGCTATGAAGGCAGTGAGGCGGATCTTGGGTATTCAATTTTAGGTAAATGAGAGAGAATTTTTCCGGGACCAAACGAAGGTGTCCGTACCGAGATGTTCGACTGTATTTGATTTGACCTTTGGTAGTGCAATAACTGCACCGCACCTCCTGTACTCACTACATTAAAAGTGCCACTGTTGCTTGTTCTGAAAACGATACTAGACATAGTTTAATTTTCACGAATCTTCGAATCTTGTTTCCTTCGCCGCGGAAAAGTACTTGGCCACGCGATGAAAAAAACGATCACGTTTTGTACACAAATTAATGCGTTAGCGAGCCTCGAAAATGCTTTATAAACGACGAGTGATCCCTTTAACTCATGGAACTCGCAATCGGGCAAGACACAACAGCCGCCGCTGCGCTTATAGTTGTGTATATTTGGGATTTAATATTTCGTAACTATATCCTATTCAAAAACGTAAAGTTTTGTGTAACTGGACAATGTTCAAAGCGACCACAAAAAGACAGAAATGATCTGATATAAAAGTAACAAACAAAACTTCAAATTTCATAAATTATTTTGAAAGATTATCAATTGTGGTTGCTTGATCTCGTTTTTGCCGACTTTATGATAATCTACATCACACCATATTCATATTGTGTCGACAGTCACGGTGCTTCACATGTGAATCGTATGACCGGAAGACGACAAAGTTAAATCTAATCTTTTGTAATTTGGGTGTTTGGTTTCGTTTTGTCGTGGAAATTTTGGGGCTTAAAAAAGGCTAATTGTGCTGCAATTCATTGAGTCTTATCAACATATAACACATAATTTCTAACTTTTTTGCTCGACCAAGGTGACTCGTTTTTAAAATCGTAATTCATATGCAAGAGTTTTGACGTGGCCTCCAAAAACGCCTTCGACACACCTCCGGTGGTTAACCAATTAGATTACGTGTACGAAAAACATTCGAAACATACATTCAAATAGAATTGTACTTTGGACCTTGTACAAAAAGTTCGCCGAAAACTCGTCCTCACTGTGTGAAACTACATTGAAAGATATTTCATCACATTCATCAAACGTTTTTTATTCAAATGTTAGAACATTTGGCAATATCTTTGGTTTGTTGCTTTTAAATGTAGCCGATTTTGTCATATGACCTTACTATCTTCTGACGCATTCATTATAAGCCGCAATATGATTGGTTGTCAGTTTGTTTTTGTGCAACTTGACGAACCCGTTTCATTGTTAGGTGCCAGACCGATTGGCAATATCTTGGCATATATTATAGTCATAAAACAGAGGTTTGCAACGTTGTCACAGTTCAATGAAGTAGGTAGTTCGCAAACGTTTCCTTGGGAAGGATTCTTCATTTAGTCGGCGTTTGACTTTCGTGTATAAACAGGATAATGCCAGTAGCTGAAAAGTTACAGTCAAAACCAGCTATGACCCCGTCTCCTCACTCTTCATCGAATACAGCAGTCGTGAAACATCCAGATCCCCATGTTATTGGCAAGTTTTTGAGCGCAGGACTTGCTGCTTCATTCGCAGAAGCGGTCACAATTCCTATCGACACAGCAAAAGTTCGACTTCAGGTAATGTATCACATATTGAAACAGCTGATACGAAAAGGTCCGAGGTTTATAACCTCGCATGATTAAGGTCCTTTGATGGGTTTACAGTTTCGACGTTGTATCTATTAGTGTCACGAAAATGGTCTGCACAGCAAACTCTCCAAAACTAAAGCGTTAAGCGACAATCTGGTGAAACTAATACTTTTCTTAACTCAACTTAAAAGTAAAACATTTCAACTCGAAACTGCATTCAAAGCACTCGATTTGAGGCGCTCCCACTGGGAGTCACTGATTGAAAGGTTATTTTCATCTGTCTACTTATTTTTCTTACGAGTAGGAAGCGTCGTTCATATCACTGTTGAAATTTTTTTACGAGACTCGCACATCGAACCCTGTGAATTTTGTGTCTCAGCTCGCCACATTCTGATCGAGAACAGTCACTAATGCAGCGGTGTTGGCAAAGCAGATTTGCCCGATTACGCAATGTCGCCAGGGACACTTACACAATATTGTTTTTTAAAACACTTCAGAGGAGTTTAAAACTCCGTCAATTTAACAGATAACGGGACGAAATTTTTTAAATCAGACAAGTTATTCTTCAGCTTCAGATGAGTTATCAGTTTGAGAATCTGCCTCGGACAATTAAATTTCATTCAGTTATAGAAGTGTTCCATGTTTACAAATTTTTGGAATTTTAAAACGTTCGTTAATTGTTAACATGGAATTTGGGATTGGACACAAAGTTTGCTGGGATATGAGAAATTCTATTAGATGAGGGAAATTGTTTGAATATAAAAGATCTGTGATAATTACTATCATTTGAAAGTTAATACATACTGCCACAATTTAGACATTAACTATAAATACACTAAAGTTAATGTACTATTATTATCTGAATATTTAATTAACTCTAATTTAGGTTTCTTGATCTTTATTTTCATATATATATATAACATCAACGAGTGATAAATCTATCTTCCAGATTACATCAAATTACTTATTATTCAAAGTGTTTTAAATATATAACTCTTTAATAATTGTAGATTGAAAATAATTTGTAAATCATGTTGTAGCTTAAGGTTATTTATACTGAATGGCAGGGAACAATTACAACCCTTGATGATTTAAAAAGTATTATTTGTGTAAGACTTGACAAAGTGCAGAACTTGACAAGAAGCTGTCCAACCCTGTAAATAGCGAATGGTCACTTGGCATACACTCTTTAAATTAAAAAAACTGATATTTGAAAACATAAACATCTGACCCATGTGAGCTCTGGTAATATTTTATCTTGATTTTAAAATCAACCACTTTCCTAATGGCTAATATGTCCCAGTGGACACTTACAAAAACCTTAAAAGTGGGGACAGAACTATAGCAAATGTATGTGAACTTGGAACTTGACTTCAACTGAAAGTTATTGTTTATGGTCTCTGCAGCATATTATATAAGTAGTTTATACCTTTTTAATATGTGTACACATTGTAGAGCTAATAATGCAATTTAAATTGCAAAAAATGTATAGAATATGTACACATTAATCAGTACCAATCCATTACTCAGCTGTTAAGTTTACCTGAATGTCACCACGTTGCATCTTTCATTTTATGCTGTTTTCATTGTTCAACTGAATAACTGCAAAAAAGGATCACACCATACTGAGGTGTATTGAAAGGACTTAGTATGCAAGTACATTGTTTTTTGTGAGCATGTCACAAGCAATTTTGCACTAAATTGTAAAAACTGGTGATTTCAAGCAAGCAAGTATCCTTCCAAATTTTGCGAGAATTTCAGAATTTTGTAGAACCATTCAAGAGCCCTTTGGAATGTAGACCTGACCTATTGGCCTATTTTATATTATATATACATGTATTTATTTGTTTATATTATTATTAAACCAAGTTGGCAATGAGCACACCTACAGTACAGTGTGGAGGTAACGTAACTCGCGAGGTCGAGTCAGCGAGGCAGCGAGGAACTCGCGAGGCAATTATGCAAAAACTAAGTGAGTTTTACAAAGA